>QYTT01092609.1:1491-11779 GCA_006980735.1 Dasypogon diadema
TTTTTTTGGAGGGGAAATCCATTTACGGACACCCATTTCGGGGTAGTGTCGGACTCCCAAACCAACGTGATAATAATGAAAAATCCCGGCATAATGAAATCTATCCAAAAGTCCGCAATTTTCTATTACGAACGACTTTCTCATTAGTATGCTTAACATATTTTTTTAAAATTATGTTTGCCAGAGTTAACAAAATTTTTAAATAAATTTCATAACTACTAGAACCACATTCACAAACGTAATTAAACGAAACGGAAAAATTATCCGACAAACATGATTGTATCGTTAATTCAACCAAAGTGTCTCTTTGGTTGTTTCTTTTAAAATATTTGAAATGCAAATCCTTATCTCGACATATTTCCTGGAATATCGCGCACATATGGTTCCCTAAAACTCTTACAGATTGCGTGCAACCGCAATTTTCTGCTTCGTAATCTACGATCAAATTTGTACATCCCGTGCAAGATAATTTACTTGCAACAATTTGCGAAGCAGATTCATAAACACACATGTTTGCATATGGATCTACCTCGCAGTTTATTAAATAATCGGAATCGAAGATTCTATCAAAATCGGAAACATCCGTGTCAATAAAATCTTCACGGTTTTTTATTAATAAATCTTCGGAATTTATATCGTTCTGGGTCAAAACATTAATAATTCTAATTTTGTTCTCGGAATCAACTAGCTGTGAATATGAAATTGCACGAGTGCGCCCGGCTAAAACCCGATATAAGTGAAATCTGTCTTCCAAGTCATCAGTTTGAAGGTTTCCTAGTAAAATATATTTAACCTTTAATTTGGAAATTGCGAATTCCGTTAAACTTATTAGAGTTTCTGTAGTTAATACAGCAGCTAAATAAGTATCGTTTGTTAATCTCCCGGGATTTCCTGGTTGATTCCAGGTGTGCAGCCAATTTATAAATTTTTTTAAATATTCAATTTGATGACTTGGAAAGTCATATATCGGCACGCAATCTGTATTAGCATTGAACCGCGTGGTGGTATTCTTAACGTTTACTATATTCCACCACTTTCTTATTATTTTACAAAAGTCCGCTGTTTCTGAAAAATCCGGGTTATCGTTATCTGACAAAGCGGCAATTGTCGTGTCATGAAAGATGTTTTCAACCAAAGAAACATTTCGATCGAAACTATTTGGTGTTAATGTCCGTAAATCCAATTTATACGCTCTTTTTATGTCCAAGTTTCCCTCTTTTTCATATAATTCAACGAAATGTTGAAAAGAGGCCCGTTTAATTTCGAAAGTATCAAAATCCGGATACACGAATGTTTTTTGTTCGTCTTCCAAATTGAACCAATTATTCCGAATGTTCTTAAATAGGTGCACAGTATCGTACTGCAAATAAATAAACTGATTTGGAAAATCAGGATTTGGAAATTTGTTAGTGTTTTCCGCACTAAATAACTTGAACATTATTTGATTAGTCCTGTTGTTATCTGTTATAAGAACAACAACTTGAAAGCCTAATTTTTGGACAAATGTTATCACTTCTTTTGTCTCTGAATATATCGTCGAACCGGTTGGATATTTTAAGGGAATAAGACGAACAATCTCTCTACATTTCCCGAAAACGGAAGAAATCATGCACGATAATACAGTTACAGCCGGTTCGGAAGGATCATTATTGGCAAACCCGACCACATTATCTGACTCATATTGGAGTCCCGGACCGATAAACACTTCATCGACAAGAAGCGCTACATATTTTTCGCGGTCTGTTAAACTATTGCTGATATTTCGTAAATAATTCGCGTCATTGATATGATCCTTATCTGGAGTTAAATTTTGCGATGAAGTAATATATCGCAAATACCGCGTAGATGGGACTATGATAAAATTCTGCAGTTGACGATACGCGGCTGCAGATATGGAAAAAATTGTTAACGCCATAGTTACTAACGCGGCGCTGTACTGTGGTGGTCGAGTAGTTAGCATTTTTAATTCATCAGCAATTATATTAAATTTTTGTGATCTACTAAAATTGGATTCATATTCTCTGGCTTTTTCCAAATATTTTATTGAAGAATTTAAATAATAATCGCGATCCATTGCGGACTCGGATTGCTTGCATTTGTAATGTGCAAGAATATTTGAAATTTGAGCCCAAAGTGTCAATTTTGAATTTTCTGGCAAAATCCACGACAAATCTTCTGACTCCGTATCAGAAACATGGACGCGTAAACTCAAATCGTTTTTTACCAGTATACGAACTGCCAAACTACAAATAACTTGCTCTTCAGGTTCAATTTTAAAAAAAATTATACTTTTTGAATTTTTGCTCACGAACCAACCGTCTAAATTTAATTTATCTTGAAAATTAGCGACGAAATCCGCATAATTTTCAATAACTTCCGGTACTTCCGGTATTTCATCCGACGACTCTTCAATATCCGGATAATTTTGAACTGTTTCCAGTGCAGTCGAAGGGATGCAATTGTACAAAACTTCGACACTTCTTCCGACTTGCTCGGAAGGAGTGCGCACTGGAAGAAGTGAAAGATTCCTACTGGGAACCGCATATTTAACTAAACGTTCTCGAACACCCGCCGCTGTTTTAAAATCATTCGCGTTAAAATGTAAAGCACACACGCAAGAAAACTTCGTTGGTTCCCAGTTTTTCCTTGGAATCACATCCATCCACATTTTCCGATATGTGGCTTCCTTCGGAAATGAAAACATAGAAATTTTCTTCGAACCGGAAGTACAACAAGGTATACAACAACGACGCGGCATTTTCTCAAAACTATGGACAAAATTTATTATATATTCTTTATATTTTTATAAAATTAATAATATTTCAGCCTCACTTTTTACAATAATAAATACCACCTTTCTTTCAATGCGAAGTTCTTCCTTCTTCTGCGAGCACTTTTTCACCAAAATATCACAATAAAATATAAAATTCAATCGCAAAATCACAAAAAACAAAACCAACAAACTTGATTTTCACAGCACAAACCACAAACTATACTTTTCCAATATAATATATAATACTTCACCGATTCCCGATTCGAAATCTTAAATCTTCCTGCACTTTTTAAACTTTAAACTATAAAAAAAACTTCCCACAAATCACCAAATCACAAACCAAACCAAAAACAAACCACCAACTTCTTCCACTTTTCAGAACAAACTGAAATTATTTTGGCCGTTACTTTTTGCAAGAAAAATCGTTATTTTCCGTTGCTTCTGGCAATTCTTTTTTCGAAAGTGGGGAAAAAATCCCGAAAAGAGGGGAAAGAATTTTTTTTGGTGTGCGTGAGTTGCCTTTGTGTGCGTGAAAAAATTCAACATTTGTAAAGTTAAAAATAGGAGGCACTGTAAATGACAGGTTAAAAAAAGGAGGCACTGTAAATGACAGGTTTTAAATAGGAGGCTCTGTAAATGACAGGTTTTAGATATGAAAACTGAAAAGAACGGGTTGGAATCCATGGAGTGTAGTTAGTGAACGTTTTCATCAAGCGAGGGAGTGAGGATCGGAAAGATATGTCAAGCAACTTTATTTGAATTTTGATTAGTTTGTTGGTGTGTTAGTGGAATCAAAGCGGCGAGCTATCAAATTTTATTCCGAACAGAAGTTGTCGGATAAAATCAACTTAGAATTTTCATTTAAAAAGGTATGTTGACAGAACTGCTGTGATAAAGATGGTAATCATAATTTAAAATGAATAATCAAGCTATCCACGACCGAAACCATCGACTGATTAATTGAATTTTGTGACAGTTTGTGCTGAATTTAATATGACGATTTAGCGTTCTGTTGGGAGCAGTTTGTTGTGTCTGTCAAATTTTTCTGAACTTTGCAGAAGGACTACGTATTACGATATATTTTTGATAGCTAAACTGTAAGTGCTATTAAAATGCGAAAGATAATTGATTTTGTTTGAATGTGAAGTGATTGATCCTGAATTGGGATTGATTTTTTTTGTGTAGTTTTCTCGTAAAATGACAATTTGCTCTCGTTCTTTTCGCAGACCTCAAAATGGCCGCTTGCCAGAAGGATTTAGTTGATTTTTAATTCGATAAAAAATTGGCTTAAAATTGTGTTTTTCATTAAATGTTTGTTTGGGATATTCAGTTTATATTGAGTATTACAGTATTTTCGGTTTTGTCGTAAAATTTCCGATTTGTGGAAAGAATAATTCTTGTGAAATACAAACCACTTGAACTCGCCACTCAATAAAACAAAGGAGTCGCCTAATTAAAAGTGAAAAATTCAAAGTAATTTTTGGTTTTATTACTCTGTTGCATGCGTTTTATTTGCGTTTAATATGATAAATGTGAAATTGTGGTTAAGTCCTTTGAAATTTATGTAATGAGTGAAATATTCTGAAAATTGTGGGGGATTACGATTTTGTTAAGATCTGAGGATGTGGTCCATTAGATTCGAGCGGTTTTGCATTTTTATTGACATTTCACTTTATTTCCCTGTAAAATCGACAAATGAATTAAATTTTTATTTGATATGCAAATTTCACGCGTATGTGCAGTGCCTACAGGCATAAATTCGTGACTGAAGGGATGGTACCAAGCATGGCAAGCATCAGTTACTAGAACGATTTACCTGCAAGTTTCTTGCTGTTTTGGAAAGTTTTTTTTTTTTTAATACTTAGGGGATTTTGGTCATATGTACAAATGGAGCAGATCGAATATAAATTTGCTTTGGGGCTACCTGCAGTTTTGTGAGGAAGCTAAGCTTTTACATTCTTCTTAATCCTTTCCCCTAATTTTTGCTGGTAATCTTATGACATTACTTTTTCACGGAGGTTCGTAGCTCTTCGCAGCGATTAAGGCAATATAAATAGAATATACAATCCACGGAATCTCAATATAGTAATTTAAATGAAATTTGGAAGGATAACCAGCTCCAAGATTCGCGATTTTGACTTGGAAGAAAGGAACCGAGAGGAACCTTAAAAACAAGGCAAAATCGTGCAAAATAATTGGACAAAGTAAAATTGAAGTCGTT
Source organism: Dasypogon diadema (assembly GCA_006980735.1). Classification (NCBI taxonomy): domain Eukaryota; kingdom Metazoa; phylum Arthropoda; class Insecta; order Diptera; family Asilidae; genus Dasypogon; species Dasypogon diadema. The sequence goes on from QYTT01092609.1 coordinate 6,486, forward strand.
TTCTTGCAGGATAATAGTGCGGGCACAAAATTCCGCTGGCTTACATCGCTACTCAAGAGTCTAAAGCCAATTCATAATTCGTTGAGTCAGTCTTTATATTTGTGATATTATCAGGTTGCATTTTTGTGTTTTGTGAGCAATCAAAGTATTCGCCTTCGAAACCTACGTTTTTTTGTCACTTCTCTAATAAGAATAGAATAGCACGGCGATAGACCGCTCTATCCTTTAAAGTAATCCATTTGGAAAATTATTTTTCGGCTGCTCAGTAATTAGTGGGGTGTTCACCTTTTAGAGCGTTTCGCATCAATCGGTACTTATGGGGTCAAGACTAAGGAATACGTTAGGTGCAGGAGAACCTCTCAATAAATATCAGTAACCGGTTGCAGTAAAAGCAGTATTAAACTGAGCGTTATCATTGTGAAGAATTATATGTCAGCTCTTTGTTGTAGTAGGTGGTCCTTTTCAAATTCAAATTATCCCTTTTGTAAACAACAAATGAACGTTTATTTCGAAACAAAAAGATAAATACATGCTATTCAAAGTACTGTCCATCGTTAGCTACAATTTTTTTCCATCTTCCTGGTAAAAGGCGCATTTTTCGGTGGAAGAACGATTAGTCTTTTAAGATTATCCATGAATCGAACCAGAGAACTGAAGTACTGGTCAGAACGGTGGTTCTGTATGTGAAGATCAGAAGGAGCAATGTCTGGTGAATACGGCGGGTAGGGTAGAATATCCCATCCGCGCAAGCTCTGGAGTTGCTTTATCAACATGTGGTCGAGTGTTGCCATGTTAGAAAACTACTTTGTCATGCCTTTTGGCATGTTCTGGTCAATAAGGATGCAGTAACAAGTTACAAAGTCATTCTTCAGGATACAATATTGCCTTACGTTGAAGAAAATCTCGTTTTCCAAAATTTCCCGACAAGACAACGAATATTTTACATGTAATTAAGTATCGGCTGGAGGATGATAATGTGGATGCATTAAAGTGGCCTGCTCAATAGCCAGGTACCAATCTCATTGCGAATTTCTGACAGATTGATAAACAGAAAATTTGGAAACGATTTTTCAGAAGAAACGATGTATTACACAAATCTATTAAAAAATAATGGAAGAAGCTCCCACATGCCGAGGTCGTAAAATTAATTGGATTGATGTCAAATAGACAAATCGAATTTATAAAAAGACAAAAGACATTCCATAAAATATAGAAAAGAAATAAAAATATACAATATCTTATTCTGTTCTTAACATAACTTTTAAATTTATTTTTCTTGTAGTGATAACAGACTATTCTTTGGGTCTTTATTTTGTTATTATTCAATGAATAAATTACCACAATATTATCTTAACTGTTCATTATGAAAATTTTATAACTATGAATCGGTGCTCTGTTTCAATAGCAAATATTTGCAAATTCTGCTCATTCTTTCGTCTAGTCAGCATGGCTTTGTGTTAGGCAGGTCTACTACAACGAACCTATTGGAGTTCACCTTTAAGATAATATCTGGTTTTGCTAACAATCTGTAAACTGATTGTGTTTATACAGACTTTAGTAAGGCCTTTGATAAAGTGTTGCATTCAGTCATCTTGCTTAAACTGCGGAAACTTGGATTTCCGGCTTTATTCCTGAGATAGGTTCAGTTGTATCTGTCTGATAGATCATATCAGGTGGCCTTTGGTCTAAAGTTATAAAAGTCACTTCCGGGGTGCCTCAGGGTAGTCACCTTGGTCCTCTTATCTTTGTAATTTCCACTGACGATATCGTGCATCTGATATGATTTGAAAATTTTCTCCTTCATCAATGATGTCATTGACTGCGCTTCTCTTCAGGAGGATTTGGATATTTTTTATTCCTGGGGTCTACACAATACGGTCATTGTTATGCCTACTTTTTCTGGATAATAGAGATTTTCGGGATATTAGAATGAAGTGCGTGTTTATTAATCTCTTGCAGTTCATCAAGCAAATAGTAGTTATTTGTATCTCTTTAGCGATAGTGATGGGACAGGCAGAGTCCTAGGAAGTTTCCTGTCGTTTCTATATCCTCTCCAAATCCCCGGAGATGATGTGCTTTCATGAAGCTGTGGTACTCCTAGAACTAGCTTGTTTTGTTTAGTTGCAAAAGTTTTGAATTTGAGCTGGCATTACTTTGACCCTACAAGTCCCCGGTCATGTTCGTAACCGGGATTACGCCTCACAATCGACGATGTTGATAGGTTGTGGTGAACCATCTCCAAAAAAAGTCTAAGTGGATGCCATCCGCTGAGAAGATGATGAGTGTCAATTTGTTTGGGACGCAAAAGAAAGCGTCCTCATTTATTATATATGTTCAGAACAGAAAATCTATTACTGACCAATATTATGCAAAACTTGTGAAGAAATGATCGATCACGGAAAAATGTTCGAAAGGGCCAAAGAAAGAGTTATTTTTCTCAAAATTTAGACTGAAATGAGGTTTCAAATGAAACCTAAACGACTACTTTGAGGACTTTGAAGAAACCGATTTCCGCGAAGGAATCATGAGCCGTTTATTTTGGAAGTGAGATAGATAAGTGAAATTTAAGTCCTTTAAAATAAATTTTTCTATGGTTGTAAAAATGGACTGACCCCACTTTCAAAGTAAACGGACCATTTGCCAATTTAAGAATCTCCATCTTTATCCTATAATTTGGCACAGCAAAAACATAAACTCTGATAACTTTTCTTTCTTTTACAATTAATTTTCATTGCAGTCGCTGTAAAAAGGTTATAAGTAAATTCAGGCGCGACGTAATTTGCGTAATGAAAAGCTATTTAGATCGGATTGAAACAGTTTTTCGAAAAAAATAATGAATTCGATGCGTAGAGGTTTAATAAACGTTAATATGAAGAAAATTACAAAATTTAATAAAAAATATGACAAAAAGAATTAAAGCTATCAACAGATGAATAAAAATTGAGTAATTCAATGTTTAAATGTAAACAGGTGTTCCTCAAGAAGAAAAAGTACATATTTCGTGAAGTCTGGAGAAAATAAACAAAATTTACATTTTGCAGAATTCAGTTATTTGAAAATGTTGTGCTCAGAAAAGGTAAAGCGTGTCTACGTTGAAACTTTGTTAAAAAAGTAAGAAGCGGAATTTTTTGTCCACACTGCGTCTGTTAGCTTCTGGAGCTGAAGAAATTGGAGGCTCGCTATATTTCCCCTCTCATCTAAAACTGAACATTTTTATCCATGGCCAAGAGTGTGGAGAAAACTTCTTGTAAAGTTTAAAATAATTCTATTTTATGCGAAATTTGTGCATTAATAAAGAAAATTATAATAGCAAGCGGTGCAGTGCAAATTTATTTTTGATAATTCCTCTGTTCTTCTCATCGATTTACCCAGAAAGTGTCTGGTAACTCTCTTCTGTTTAACCCACGTTTTTTTACCCTAGAAGTAAACAGACAGACCTTTTAACATTTCAACCTCTAACATGCAGGATTAGCATTTATCGTCAATAATTAGACCGCTCTCCCCTCCATCCTCAATCTGGGTATCAGACAAATGATCCCCTTTCGAAAGTCATGTGACCAGACAGTCATGCTTTAGGATCACCTTGAATGACAAATCAAAATTGGATCTTTTTGGTATAATGTGCAAAAAGGAATTCCGAATGTTTTTCCCGGGCCTACCCGGCAGACACAAATTTTGTTTAGGGTTCTTTGGATATGATCGGAAATGAACGTCCATTTAGTCGTATAAAATATGTGGTTAATAACTCATGCAGTTGAGAAATGAATATTGTGAAGAGAGCGCACCCAAAATTCCAGATAAATTATAGAAATTTACGATAATATTCGTCTAAATGAAATGTCACACATCATTCTAACACTGAAGAAAAAATAATGTACTTTTCCATCATATGCCTTTACTTTAGAAAAAACTTGTTGAAATGCTAGTTCCCCATATGTAAAAGGCTTCGAATGCGAAGAGTTAAGCTTTCCAATCTGAATAATGTTCCACGTCACTTGATTTCATAACGATCAGTTTCAAAGCTGAAATGTAACGAAGTCCTAAATCAATTTCTTCATATGTAGGAGGTATTTTATCTTTATTAGATGGGGTCCTAAAGAAGGCTATCAAGTATCGATACTCTGAAGCATTGACGTAATGTAAATTGTTCATTAGACATTGCTTTGTTGAAATTCCTGCGATGATGGCAAGATGATGGACACATTTAATTTGAGTTATGTTTGGCGACAACTATTTATCGAATAACATTGAATTTGAACTTTTAACATTACCATCATACCTTACATTAAATATTTCCAAGTAAATCAATTCATTTTTATATATATATATACATTTTTTTTATATTAGTTTCAGAGTGTAATATGTCATCTAGCGCTGGATCTAGTAGTGGTGGAGGGGGCGGAAGAGGTCGTAGCGGAAGTGGATCAACAAATACAGCTGCATCAGCAAATGAATCTAAACCCGATGGAAAGGATTCTAAACCTAATCCAAAAATTTCGAAAGCTTTAGGAACATCTGCGAAACGCATTCAAAAGGAATTAGCGGAAATTACTCTTGATCCACCACCAAATTGCAGTGCTGGTCCAAAAGGTGACAATTTATATGAATGGGTTTCCACTATACTGGGACCACCTGGTTCAGTTTATGAGGGTGGAGTTTTTTTCTTAGATATACATTTTTCTCCAGAATATCCATTTAAACCTCCAAAGGTATATTATTCAAATTTATGTACGAAATAACTAAAACAGTTAATAATTATGTTGGTGTAGGTAACATTTAGGACTAGGATATATCACTGCAATATAAATAGCCAAGGTGTAATTTGCTTGGATATTCTTAAAGATAATTGGTCTCCAGCATTGACCATATCTAAAGTTTTGTTATCGATTTGTTCCCTTTTGACTGATTGCAATCCTGGTAAATTAATTTGAAATGTTTAATTTGTGTGAGTTTAAATTAAATTTGATATTTTTTAAGCCGATCCTCTTGTTGGCAGTATTGCTACCCAATATCTACAAAATAGAGAGGAGCACGATCGAATCGCAAGACTATGGACAAAGAGGTAAATTTTTTTTATTATTTTTCTTGCTTTAAAATGAAATTTTATGATGGTAGTAAGCGCATTTTAGTTACTTTGATTTCTTGAAATAATAATAGCTTTTTATACCCTATGTGATAGATAGGGTATATTAGTTTTGATCCAACGTTTGTAACGCATAGAACCAATAATGCTAGAGCAGAATGAATTATATACATATACTCAGAATGTAAAAGCAAATCGATTTAAGCATGTC
>QYTT01092609.1:20470-37717 GCA_006980735.1 Dasypogon diadema
CTGATTTCTGTACTAATAGAGAAATTATTTTTTTTGTAGGTCGCTCAAATAGCTGCAATGATAAAATACCGGATAATAAAATACGATCATCATCTATAGGTCTCCTTTTAGAGGATGACAATGTAAATGATGGTAGGTAATTCCCTGTAAATTCTCTTATGTTAGTAAGAGTTGGAGTGGGACGGGATGGGTAATTTCTCCAGTGGCGAAATCATTCCCAAGTCGAAATTTATGCAGGGAAAGTGGTTCGACTTGATTTTATTATTGATTTTAAAATTACGTAAAAATCTTAAGATCGGTTTTTTTACCAATTCTTAGCAATTCATGAAGTCCCGATTTTTTATCAAATTCGACAGTCTGGATGTAAACAATCTCTCTTGCAAAATTCTTGGAATTAATTTACTATGGTTTGCCAGAAACTTAAACAGGTTCAGGTAGTAAAAACATGAATTATTTCTTCTATTTTTGGATAGATCATACCATCAAACCATTGATGAGTTTTCTAAAACAGAAGAAAGTTCCATAGTAAGTAAAAGATACATTTTTATTTGCGCATGTTGGAAATATTGTAAAAAGGGTTTACTTTACAAGAACACTTCCGCGACAAATGGGCAAAGTTCTCCCTAGAAATGTGCGGCTTGAAAAACAATAAAACTTAAAAATCAATAAAGAATAAATAAATGAATGACTAAGAGCTCTAGGCCTTGGTTCAGTTAAAATTTTTTTTAAATAGTGCTTCGAAGATGCCCCGAGAGAATTTATTAATTTAAAAAGAGAAATAAAAATTTGAGATTATCTTGATTACAGTCAAGGGCTCAGGAGATGGTCCTATGATGTTATGAACAGCCTTTTTAGAAAGGGAATTAGAACAGCGGGGAATTATAAACAGTTGTCAGTGGACCTTCTATTTAAATAACTGCGGCCTATGGTGGACCGGCAAAAGGGAAAACAAGGTAATAGCATCGACTAAGCAATAACAGAAAAAACTAAACTAGAGCTCAATCTGCAAAATTTCTACGCAATAGATGGTCATTTGGTTTAAGTTTTTGCGTCAACTGGATTTTATACACCTTAAAATGCAAATCTTTATGAAGAATATTTCATGTAGTGCCATAAGAAAGTCCAAGTTCTTGAGAACGACGATATTTTCAGCAATACTTTGCATTTTTGGATGGGTTGGGTTCTTAACATCACAGTCAATACCACTTGACTTGAATTTTTGAATTAAATTACGAACAGTAGGCTCTGTGGGTCGATTATGTTGACCACAAAATTTCATGCAATACGCGAAGCGTGGTCCGAATAGATTCACTACTTTTGTAATAAATTTTAACAATTTCTATACGCTGTGCAACTTCTTCTTCTTCGTCTTAAATTCAAGGGCTCACCCGTAAGTGTCACCAATGGACACTAGTGGCTAAACCCCACTGGCTTGACCCATTGGGTTATAACGTCAAAAAGTATGGGGTTGGCTTTGAATGAAAGACGAGAAGGCTTTAGCTGCCGTGTGCAGCTGTGAACAATTGATAAACTGAAAAATAAACTAATAATAACGCAAATGTTAAACCGAAAGCAGGCAACAAGCACGGGTGAAAAAAAATACAATCGAGCGAAGCAAATCATTCGAAAACCCCGAAAGTAAATCAGAGAGTGAGCCTTCCTCTTTTAAAATCGGCAAATTGGTCTGAATACGTAGAAGATGCTGAACCTCCCCCTCTAAAATACTCATATTAAGGACAGATAACTAGCGCATGGTTCTGATTTTTATAAGGAACGAAGATTGGATATAATTCGGTTAAAAAACTTCGATTGATATAATTTAAATCGAAATGATGGTTATATCAGTCTTCTGTAAACAATATCTCACTCTTATTCGCTACAACTTTCAACACACGATTGTTATTATTGCACTAATAAATCCTTCTTGTTCATTTCCAGATCTTATTGAATTCCGGTCACGACTATCAATGAATCTCGTGGAAATCATAAGAGATCCATACTGCCTTAGTTATTTTGTGCAATTTTTAGAGACGAAAAAAGCTCTCTCACTTATAAAATTCTACTTAGATGCAGAAAACTTCAAGGCAGCCATGGAAATCTCTTTACCTGTAAAAGCTATCCAAAGCGATGCAATTAGTGATGATTTTCACATAAATCCCAGCCTGGAAATGACTAAAAGTTTCTCGTCAGAAGCCTACGACAGTTTGTCATATACCAGCAGTTTCGATGTCTGTGATAGAACATCTACTTGCTCTCAAGCAGAAAATAATGTCAGACTGATTACGAATAAAGAAAATCAGACTGAAAAATGTTCTGAAAATTCGAATGATACGAAATTAGTAGTAGAAGTACCTGAACTCAAGGCGTTATGCGATTTGAGTATGCGTAAGCCACTAACAGACGATGAGAAATCTCAGATTTTTCAGTCGAATAAAAGAAAAAGTGGCAGCTTTAGTGCCAAATCGATGGAAAAATCAAGTTCCGCAGTAGCATTGGATGCGGTTAGAATATATAGAAAATATTTAACTTTAAATTCTCCGTACTATATAGACATTCCTGCAACGATATTCTCTAGTATTTCTTTGGCTTTGTGCGCAGATAAAGAGGATGAAACTGACTGCTTTATAATAACTTCAGATTGCTTCGAAGAAGCCCAAAAGTATGTATTGGAGCGCCTTGAGAAAGAGTATTTAAATGAGTTCTTGGAGAGCTCGTTTTATTGTAAATATTGTGTGGATATATTGACTAGTCCTGGCCTTAGCCTTTCCGACATCCTCTACAGCGAATCAGCTTTATTCTATTTCATGGAATATCTGGAACAAGAGCATCAACGTGATTGTCTGGAATTTTGGCTGGCAGCAACAAACTTTCGAAAACATTACGAATCTAATTTGTGCAGTGAAAACGAAGACGAAGCCACAAAAGATGCAATGATTTTGTATGAAAAATATTTTTCCCTTCAATCGTTGTGCCAGCTCAAGTTTTCAGATCGTGTACGGAGTCAAGTAGAAGAATGTATTTGTGATGAACCTTACAAGGTGGTGCATTGTTTTGACCTTCCGTTGAAAATTATTGAAAAACATATTGAAACCAAATATTTTAAAAGTTTTTTGCGGTCTCAACTTTTTACTAATTATCTCACTGAAATGAAATCAAAAATTACCGACCATAAAGTATCAGAATTATCAAGTTCTGTGCGTAAATGCAATCATCGAAAGACACGGTCAGATTGTTCCGTTGAAAACACTAGAGGAATACGAAATAGTTTCATATCTCAACACAACACTCTTTTAGCTATGGAAAGTTCAAAGAATTCCAAGGCCAAGAAATTAGCTTCAGCAGATATGCAAATAGATTCGCGGCAGCTAACCGATCCAGATCTTCTCTGGCATCGAAACTCAACAGGAGGACTATCGTTCGGAAGAGTAGATTCCCTGGGACGTTATGAACGTGACTTCGATTTAGGGTGTCCCGACGAAAAGTGGTCACTAGCCACTGGTGGTAGTAAAATAAAAAATGCTGTTCGAAAATTGGTTAATCTACCTGAAGATAAAGTGCAAGAGGAAATTGCTTGGCAAGTCGCTGAAATGATTGTAAAAGATATTACAAGCATTACTCTGGCAACCAATAATCAGAACTCGTGATAACTTTTGACCTACGATATGAATTTCATTTTATCATTTTTAATTCTCTTTAATCACATTCAATTACATGCTTTATTCCGGTTGTACCTTACATTACTGTTTTATTATTATTGTTGTACAAGTGTAAAAAAAACGAATGAGTTTCTTAATATATATTTTCTGTTAAATTTTGTTGGAGATGTTTAACTGATGTCATTTTGTGAAGGAAATGGAAGGACCAGCACAATTTACTAAGTTGGCAGGGATTTTTGATTTGACCAGGAGTAATTTTGCTGCGACAACAGAGATATCAACACAATTTACGCCATTCAATTACAATGTGCACAAATAACTAAGGCGTACTCCGAAAATTCCCTGACAATTAGAAGGAAGAGGCAAATGCGATTTTTATCGCGGAGACTATTTCTTGTTTAAATGTATGTAGAGTTAGGTTCCCATGACAGTGTATTATAAGATATTTTTGTATCTAAAATTTGCTACATAATAAAATGTAAATAACAATAATATTTTTTAATACATTACTACGCATTTATTTTATCAACCTTGAAAAATATTCCAAATAGAATGTCCGGCCCGAAAGAATTGTAACAGAGATTTTTTGTCACGATGAAGCCAAAGCTCAGGGGATACCCTGTGATCCTATACAACGCAGCCTTGGCGCAAAGGAAACTGGAAAACCAGTGCCAGAAACAGCGAAGGTCACACAAAGCACCAGAAGAAAGGTCATGGCAACAATTTTCTGTGAAACTGAAGGTATTCTGGTGTTAGACTTCAAGGAACGTAGTACCAGGCTACTTGGACCGCACTACGTAAGTATCCGTACCAGGCGAAATACAGATGGGCAAAAATTCGTGAAAAGCCTTCACTGTCTGTCTTAGGAGCTGAACAGTCGTTGTTCTATTACTTGGTCGATGCATCTATTTTCAGAAATTATTTTTTACGGAATATTTTAAGAGTCAATGGTAAGATGGAATGATTTGAAACACACAAAATACTGAATTAAATTATGAAATACATTCAAACAACACATCGTCCGATTTCACATCACATACGGGTCAGATGCAAACTGTAGAAAAATTAGTTAACATTTTAAAAAGACGCTGGCTGGACCTCGCGGAGAGCTTCTACATAATTTAAATAAATTACATACTCTTAAGGCTGAAAATGTTCACATATTTGTTCTGCAATTTCCAAGATGAACTCTTGATTTTCTTTTGCCACAGCGATATCGTCATTTATTTTTTGCGATTTTTCATTTAAGGTTTCGTTCAGTTTAGTTTCTATTTCAACAATTCTGTGAAATAAAAATGTTTTTATTAACACAAAAAGTTAGATAATCATTCTTACTTTTCTTTTTTGGCTAACTCCTGGTTCATTTCATCAACGGCGAGATTAAGTTCTTTCAACTTACTGTTTAGCACTTTCTTCAATTCGTCCTCTTTGTTCGAATACGTTTCAATTTCTAATTTTTTCTTCTCATTTATGGACAATTGCAAGGCGTGTTGTTGTTTTAAATCCATCCATTTCGATTTTACTGCCCTAAAGTATTTTTTAGGTAGTCCAAATACATCTCAAAAATATATAACTTAAAAAAATACCTTTTTGATAATAAATCTTCTGCTGGATAAGCTTCCATAGTTGACTCGATTTTTCGAATAATCGGTTGCAATTTATTTATGACACCAGATCTGGCTTGATTATTAGCCAAAGCAATATTTTCAATTTCCTCTTGCTCAGACAATGCCTTCTTCAATGACTCCTCAGTACTGGAAATTGAGAAATAGAAATTTGTTCCAAAACACTGGATGTATGTGCCTTACGTTCTTAAATTTTCCACTTCATCTTGTAAGACGATTTCATTTTTTAGCTGAATTTCCTGATTCCTCAACTCAATCAACATATTCTCAGAACCTTTACATTTTTCGTTTAGTTCCCGGATCTTCTCAATTTGTTCATTTTCCTCAGTTTTAAGTTTATCAAGTTTCTCATTTATTTTCGGTAACTTTGCACTATACTCTTCAATTCCTTTTTCAATCTGGAAATAGGATGTCGACACAAGAGCAGTATTCAGATAAAAAGCAAACTTACTGTTCTTGATTTAACTTCGAGTCTTTCGTTTTCTGCTACGAAATTTTTCTTTGTTTCCACGAGCTTTTCATAGCCTTGGATCTTGGAATGAGCAAGACTTATGACTTCTTCCTTCATCATGTTGTAGTATAGCCAATAGTTCAGTAAATGCTTCAACATGTGAGCTGTCTTCTTAGGAGCTGAAACGTATTCCATTCAATTCTGGCATTTAAAAGGACTTTTTACTTACAAGGACAGATAAGATCGTAGTATACAAACGAATTTGATTTATCTGAAATTTTGTAGAAGTGATCGATATAGTTGCAAAATTTAATCTTAAAGCTGAGATCACCATTTTCTGCCTACAAAACACATTATTTATTCTTTTATACAGGCAAATATGAAATTAAGTCCTGGAAATTTTTGTGGTAGAAAATTCGGAAATACTGACATCAGTTACTTTGCGCCGAGGAAACCACTAAACATCTGCATGAATATAATCAAAACCTGTTTTAAAACACTCACTTCTAATTCAAATATGTACTCTATTCTATTCTAATCACGAAAAGCAAATGCTTAATTTTCTCAAACGTTGGTCTAGGCCTAGGGAATTCTCTAACCGCCAGGTTGCTCTGACATTATACTACTCATTAGTGAGATCACTACTTGAGGTATGGAATTCTTTCTATGCCGTACACGTCGACCGCATCGAGTCGGTTCAGCACAAATTCAATAGATTTAGAGATTTGCTTTGGGGCGACCCTGTAATCCTTCCACCTTAATCTTAGTGGTATGATTTCCCTAGAAGAGCGTAACTTTAACGGAAAAATTGAATGCATTCACGCAAATATCCAAAAATCTTTACATTTATCCGATTTCATATAATCATGGGATGTGTATTCAAGATATTTATTATTTAAAGACTTTTCTTCAATGTTTATGTGTTTATTGTGTCCGTAAAATTTATCAAATTAAATAATTAAATCTACGCATTTTTTAAGTACTTGCAAGACATAAATAAGTTCTAAATTCCCAACCGAAATTAATTAAAAAACAGATATTTACAACTTACATCGATTAACGGTGAGATGTCTATGTTAAACTGTTTTAAATAACTAACAAGTGCGTTAAAAACAAATTTTTCTGTTGGCTTTGCCAAATCACTTTCAATAATTTTAAAACAGAATATATCATTCCACGCTGCTATAAATTCTGCATTAGAATTTGCCATTTTTAAAGCAACTAGAGGACGAAATTTCAAAATTCAAACACTTTTTGACACTTTAAACATCTTCTTCTTATTTTTACACAAGCCGGTGTCCTCACCATACAATGTCGTATGCCCAATGTTCGTTTACTTTGAAAATTTTAATACGGCCCATACACGTTATGATCTGTATGTTTAATTTTCTGAAATGAGTAGCGATATCGTTGCTTCATTAATTATAGATGAAGTTTTACATGCAAATTAATTATTAAAAAAATTAAGGGAAACTGAGCCATTGGATTATAAAAATTTTATGCGGATGGACGAGGATACATTTCAAAGGCTCTTAGGAAAAGTAATTCATAAAATACAAAAAAAGGATACAGTTATGAGAAATGCAGTTTCGGCGGAGACACGACTGTCAATAACTGTAAGATTTTTAACAACAGGAAATTCATTTGAGGATATAAAGTTTTCTACTGCCATATCTCCTCAGTCAATTGGACGAATAATTATTATTGAAACATGTAAAGCTATTATTACTGTTTTAAAGGATTTTATAAAGGTTTGTAGAGTAATATATAACAAATAGTTGTGCGCAAAATATTAATAAAATATATTTTAGATACCTAGAACTGCTGAAGAATGGAAGAACGAAGCGGAAAATTTTTATGAAAGGACTAAATTTCCTCAAATTTCCCCATTGTATAGGAGCACTTAATGGCAAACATGTACGCATTAAAAAGCCGACACATTCTGGATCATTTTACTTTAATTATAAGAAAACTTTTAGTGTTGTGCTCATGGCTATTGTCAATAGCGAGTGTGAATTTTTGATGGTATATGTTGGAGCTAATGGACGCATTTCTAATGGTGGAGTATTTAACAATACAAAGTTCTTTAGGAAATTAGAGAATAATGATTTTTTGCGTATAATTTTTGTTCCTCAGAAAGCTTTCTGAAAGAGCATGCCCACCCCTCAGCAAAAATGCAAGCATCATCTCTTTCATCTTTCTTTTTTGAAATATCACTGAGATGTGCATTTGCCTTGCGAAGAAATTCATTTCTTTCTACCAAAGTATTTCGGTTCAGTCGACATCTTTTTTTATTTTGTTCTAGTTCCTGCAACAATAATTACAAATTTGTATTTATTATTGTTTTTTAAAATCCATTTGGAGTACTTACTGCGACTTCAGAACTATCTTCATCGGAACAATCTATTGTCGAAATCCCACTTACTGGCGTTTCCTGGTCCCTTAAAAATTCCAGTAAATCCGAAGTACTCAAGGCTTGATACATACACATCATCTGCACCTGCTTCCGATTTTTCGCTTCTTAGAACTTTTTTTTAACTCACGTCTATACAAAGTTCTCATATTGTTTATTATTTTCTTTAAAGAGACTATTGTTGCTGTATTTTCAATTTCTAGTGACTTTGTTATAAAAGTTTTATATGCTTTTGCCCGAATGAATTTATTTTTATAATTTCCATTTACAATGTCCCACAATTCTGGCAGATTTTTATATGCTTCAATAAAGTCCTCCACTTTTCATTATTTACGATTGCCATTGTTACATTTAAATACAAAATAACAATTTTATCAGATTTAAAGAGACTTTTAAGAGAAGCATTGTAAAAGTACGCCGATTCCCTTCTCTGTTGGTGTGGGTTCAAATCCTGCACAGGGCGCTGGTATGGTTGAGGCAAATTGTACTGACGAGAATTGTACTTGCGAAACCACTGGGATATTGCGCAGTAATTTCATGCGAAAAATAAAATTGTGGCTCACTTGCAACATTTTTCAGGTTAAAATTTCCCCATCTGGCTCTCCGCATAGACGTACTGTGTGCATTATAGGGCAATACCTTAAAAAACTCAGAGCACATTTTTTACAAACTCTAATTTTTTCTCCAATTGATTTAATAGGTATTTTTCCAAAATAGTTACCGTCGACCATTGTCATCGACCAAGAAATAACAGAAAGACTGGTCAGCTCCTAGTACGCTTTCGTGCGCGTTTCGATTTGTCATTTAGGTCCACAGTTTCCATTTTTATAAATTTTACAAACTCTAAAACCTACAAACTGAGTAAGTAATTGTAATTTTATTACAGGGCTTCTGATTCCGATGGTTATGATACCAAAACAGAAAGAACTGTATCACAAAGAATTCACTCATTAAAAAGAAAAAATACCAGCAAAAATTCAAAAAAAATGGTATGAAAGTAGTCTATTTTTTACGTCGTTAAAAGAATTGCCAGAAAATAATTTAATATGTAAATTCGTTGCCTGTAATGTTATATTAAATCTTCAGCACAGCAAAACTAATAAGCATAGAAAATGTCTCCAATGTGCAAGACAACCATGGTCTATAAAAATTATTTTTTCGAGAGATTCAGATAAAAACCGATTAGAAAAAATTTAAGAACGTCTCAAGAAACAATATTGACTGTAGATAACTTAAAAGATAAATATTTTAGTATTCTATTAGATGAGAGTACTGACATAAGTACAAGAAAAAAGCTATCTTTATTAGTTAGTTATTATTCGGAAGGAAAAATAAAGACTGAGCTTCTTGAATTGATTGAATGAAATGCTTTTGATTGTTTAGTTTTAAACATTCTATATTTTTTTAGTACTTATGTTACCTGATTGTTTAAATTATTTTTAGTCAATTTATAGTTTATTTTTGTTCAACAGTTCCCTTGTTTTTGTTGTAATTATTTTTGTTTTCGCGTTTGTATAAATAAACGCAATAAATAAAATATGTTAAAAAAGCTAAATAACTTTAATTTCCGGATAATATACGAATCTTATACATATGAATCTACGGACTTGTTTTTAAAAATATGAAAATTCTACGGATTTTGTAAGTTAACGCAGCGGTAACACTCTGTACTGCAAGCATGGTATACACAGTTCTCCGACGAGGCAAAGAATAAATAATATTTTATAATTTTTATAATATTATTATTTTTTCTTTACGACGAGGCATCGCTTGCTGGACCAAAAGCATCGAACAAATCTAACAAGAGGAAAAAGTGTGCATTCAAGGCCAAACAAAAGAGAATACCCACCAGAGAAGGACGCATAGATATGTAAATAAACAAATTCTTTCCGACACTAAATTGAATACGAATAATAACGAATTCACTGGTAACAGAAAGAGATAAACACCATGCCTTCTGCAATGTTTACGTTCCGCATTATAGTTCTAATAAATGTCATTTGAAGTGTAGTACTTGAAGTTCCACCACAAACTTTTATGTATTGGTTAAACCATTTGTACATGTAACGATTTCCACCCGGCGTGCATTAGTATAGAATTTGGATTAAATTGCCTAAGAGTACCTCTCCGCCCTAAGCGTTATAGAATTTTTACTTTTTATCTTTTGTGTGAGACATAAGGTGAATATTATGTTTGCCATTTTTTACACAGAGCAAAAATTTAAAGAATAAAAAAAAAAATTTAGAGATAAAATTATCAATTGATTTCGAGGTCAATCAGAACTTTTTAGTAATTTATTCTAGCTTTTTCCTTTTGTTTTATTTTCTCCATGGCAAAAATGCGTTCACGATCTGCCTTAGAAACTGACTAGTATTTCTGTTATTACTTCGTCGACGCTATTGTCATATTATGTGAGTTTTCTACATTAAATTTGAATGAGCTGTATTGATTAGCGTTTATTGAACTACCGCCAGTTTTGGAGCCGGTTAAACTAGTGTCTTTTGACACGTTCGTTTTCTCGTCGCACAAACTATTTTCCATATTTATTACCAGTAATATTAAACACCACAGGAATTATGATTTCTGCGCACCGGAAAATATCACAAACGTTTACGATCGAAACGGAAAAGAAATGCTAATATGTCACTGGCATATGAAGCTTTTTCGAAGCGATATTTGTTCAGACGTTTTGCCTAGAATTTTTTAAAGATATTTGCGTTTTACAATTAGGAAAAATTTGTTAGTTTAGTTTTATCAGTGAAGTGAGTGAGTTAGTTTAATGCAGGGCTATCCAACTTTTGGTAGATCGAGGGCAATATTAAAAAAGTTTAATAATTCGAGGATAGCATCCAGAAATTTATGATACCAAGGTTATAAATTTTAGGCTAGAAAATATGTAAGTTGTTAGATTAAAGATACTGGAAGATTTGGAAAATTCTATTGTCTAATTTTAAAAGTTAAGTAGTAATTTTTTGTATTTGTGTTGGTTTTTGAGGGCCCTATTGCACCCTGCAACAATAAAGAGGCCTAAGTCTTGAAAATTGGCCAATCAACAAGTGGTGAGTGATGCACCAGAAAGGTTCTGCCTTATTGTGTTGTCTTGGTACTAGGCTTGAACATCGAGTAGTTTTCTAGCCACTGGACAGTACTATAGTGACTTTATAAAAAAACGCTCGTTCTTTTGTTCTTGTCGAAATTGAAGAATAAACGTTTCCTTACGTTATAAATCTGGAATTATCGCGAACCGCACAAAAACGTTTCACTGGCTCGCGGACCATTAAAATCAATTATAGTTACATGTGATTGTGTATTCATACAACTGCAACCAAACTAGTTTAAACTTCTAGATTTGAGATAATGAATTAATAAAAATAAACTTATGGCTAAGGCTGCATTTGCATTCTTCTGCCCAATTCTGCTACAATTTTTGGTGATCCCTAAGATTGAAGAAGATATTTTGTTAATTTGATCTTGCCATAGTAAAAAAACAGCAGCTGGCATATTTTTTGGATTTGTATTTTAAGTCTTGTTGGCTCGATTTATTAATGAAATTTATCATAGTAGAGAAACATCAAATGGAATTTACACTCTGGCTTTCTGGATATCGATTTAGATAACAGATACAGATACACTGACTAATTTAGGACACGATGCTGAATTTGTCCGACGTCCTGGAATATGTTTGTTACGTGTGAGAATTGGAAAGATTAATGAACAAATACGATAGTAAACATTAAATCAGTTGCTCGGATAAATTTTGGATTCAACAACAGCCTTTACTCCGACCAGCGAATTATACGTATCAAAGACTCTTCTTAAGTTAAATTTGACCTACAACTCGTGACAAAGATAGATCCACTCACTTGAACATCTCCTGTTGTACTTGTGAAGAAAAAGGACGGCTCCACTCATTTTTCCGTCGACTGAACGAGGCCACCAAGAGGGAATTCTATCCGCTTCCACGAATTGATCTGACACCCGACACTCGATCTACAATCTGGATATTGGCAGGTGGAAGAGAAAGAAAGCGATCAGGAGAAGACTGTGTTAAAACTGTGTTTACGACGGGTAGTGGCCAATGGAAATTCATCATAATGCCTTTTGGGTTAACAAATCCTCCTGTCACGTTCCAAAGACTCATAGAGATCTCACTGTACACTGGTCGACATTCGAAGATATGATGGATAACCTACGCCTTGTTCTAGAACGGTTAAGACTAGCCAATCTCAAAGTCTTGCCAAGCAAATACTGGCTTTGCCGAAACAAAGTAAAATTTCTTGGGCACATTATAAGCATCTCAGGGATTTTAACTAACCCAGACAAGATAGCTGCAGTTAAGAAGTGCCCTAGTCCTAAAAATCAAAAGGACATTTAAACCTTATTAGGACTATGTGCGTACTACAGACGCTTTGTAAAAAATTTCTCCGGGATCGCTAAACCTCTCACAGAGCTTATAGAGAAAAATCGTAAATTTAATTGGACTGATATTTACCAAGAGGCCTTTGAAACCCTAAGAGACAGTGAAGTAAAGACCGTCCCCGCAGGCCGCGCATTGCGGGGGAGGGGCGCCATCAAATCCCTTGATGAAAATGAAAAATTAAGTGGAGACGGATGTTTACTTCGAAATAATATAAATAAAAAAAATTAAGAAAAGACGTTTTTTTAATAGATTAAAAAGAATAAAATAATTTTATGATGAATTTTAAACACATTCAACTGAAAACGTGGGGCACAAACAGTTTTATATATCCTGTTTACGCCCCACGTTTTTAGTCGTACGTGTTTTAAAATTCATCATAAAATTATCTTATTCTTTTTAGTCCATTAGAAAAACCTGGTGTTTTAAATTTTTTTGTGTATATTTAAAAATTTTTTTGGGCGCTCGTACTCTTAGTTCCACCACTGCTAAGAACTGAAGTCACTGCAACACCAGTATTAGCTCGACCTGAGAAGAATCTTCTTTTTGTTCTTGATACTAACGCAAGCCACTATCGAGCAGTATTGTCGCAGGTCCTGTGCCCATTTTCACTATGCATCCCTTAAGTAGTTGATAAATTTTCGATTCAGTGCATCGCCCTGGGTACAGATACAGACACAGTAGCGACAATGCACTGTCCCGCCGCCCGTGATCAGTTTTAGAGTGTATTTATTACCATTGATTGGAGGAGAAGGACGCCATAATCGCAAGAATAGTCACTGCCTAAAAGGATTTCGCTGAACTGCAAGAAGAGGATCCTAATCTACGCTGTATAGGAGACTGGTTGCGTGCAGGAAACCGACCTAACAAGAAAGATATCAAGCACCTCCACAAGAACCAAACGTGGCGGAGATTCGTGCGGTGTCTTTATCACCAGAAATATTACCATTCTTCAAGTAAACAATACGGATACAATATTTTGTATGCTCGTAGTAAGGTTGGGATTTACGTTGGGTTTTACACAATCTATTCAAGTGGTCTTTTTATTGTTAATTTTGAGTATTGATGGCAGATAAGTTGATATTAATTAAGTGGACTCGTTCTAGCACGTGTCTTATATACAAATAAAATATTATTATAATGAACACGGCATTTGCTTCAGAAATAAAATAAATAGAAAATTGAAAAGAGACTAACTCGACATAGCACAGTGACGTTAGCATCTCAGCCTAATATCATAAAGATGCCTATATTAAATGACAAAGCACTTTGATATTATGTCATACAGCACACGTAATGATAAAAACCTCTTCAAAAAATTGCAAACGTTTGTTAAGATAAGGTTTATCTAAAATCACCTGTCTTTCAACTTCTATTCAGATGTCCTCTTGCCTCTAGTTACAGAGTAGACAACTTAAAGTTAAGTTATTATGGTCTTAAATTATTTATTTTAACTGATAGTTGCTATCAAGTGAATCAATTTAAAAAGCGCTTTCATCTCAAAGCACTGAGTGTGCTTATACTCTATGCAGTCAGTCCGGCTTTTGTTCTGAATCAGTTAATAGCAATTTTAATAGTGGAACCGTGAGATAGTGAGAGGTAAAACGTTCTAACAATTTATGCAGTTTGTGCACTAATTGAAGATTAGTCGTTAGTTCATGTTTGCGTAACAGGAGATGACACCTAAATAATATTTGATGATAGCGAATTTCTAAGCGCATTTAATGTAGATATTTTCAGTTATGACGCAAGTGCTTATTTTTTGAATTTTCGTTTATATCTTGTCAAGGAGATTACAGATTACAGCAGATATATATATATAAAGTGAATTCAAAATGTTTAAAAAGTTCTATATGAATTTAAATGTGGTTGTCAGATCTTATGTCCAACTAAACCCAGAGCAGCTTTATTCAAAAATTTAAACATTATTATTTACATATCTTGAGTATCACCAAAGTGGGTAAGGTAATACTGTAGATCAGCGCTATCCAAATTTTGTTAGATCGAGGGACCTATTAAAAGAAAATATAATAATACTACATATTAGTAACTTAAATATAAATGCAAATATGTGCTATATATTTGTATATAATTTTTATTTACATCCGTTTTTATATTTATCAGTTAAATTTTGTTCTTGCCGAAATTGACCACTAGATGTCTCCTTGTGCTATAAATTTGAAGCTGTTGTGGGCCGAACAAAAAGGTCTCACGGGCCGCGTATTGGACAGCCCTGCTGTAGATGATAGTTTAAATTTGTTTCGGGTGATTTTTTCTAGGATTTACCTAAGTGAAGTCTTTCTAGATTTTTTGTGCCGATGGCCGATTGGTCTGAGGCGCCCGTCTGCAGATTTTCTCCTCTGTTGGCTTGCGTTCGAATCCTACACAGGGGCGCGGTGATATATTTGAGTACCAAGGATTGAGTTCAGGTTAATTTCCCAATCCCAATCTTCCCTAATTTCCTTCCCACTAAGTTGTGCTATGTGCGTCATAGGATTGAGCATAGGCAATACATTAAAAACAAAAGAAGATAAACAGAGAGTTATATTTTCCATGTTTATAAATATTTTTTTATTTTCTTTTTAGGAATAAAAATGATTTCGCCCCCAGTTATTCACAATTTAAATGAATTAATTGAGCCACATTTGAATGGATGTAAATTAATTTCATACACAACTCGATTTCTTGTGAAACCATCTGATAATTACGGAAGTACTATGCTTGGCATAAAAGCAAGCATTCAGAATTCTGAAGATGCTGTAGAAGAACTAGAGCTGGTGGCAAAAATTCCCCCAATGAGTGAAATGTGTTGGAATTGTTTTCAACCACAAAAGACTTTTGTAATTGAAAAGAACATATATACAGAATTAGCACCTGCTTTACAGCAATTACAGGAAGATCAAATTGTAAATAAGGACGAAATTGTTGATTTGTTCGCTAAATGTTATGGTGCACGTTTATCTTTAGAAAATAATTCAAAAGTGGATAGAAATGCTACATTAATTCTAGAAAATCTGGTAGCGAGTGGATATACGACCGGGGAACGAAGTGAAGGATTTGATTATGAACATACTGTTCTAATTTTGGAATATTTGGCATATTATCATGCCTTACCAATTGCCTTGAGACTGCTTAGACCAAAGGTTTATAAAGAGAAATGTTTGGATATTATACAACATTTTAATATCAATAAATATTTTGATGAAGATGTAAAGGAGGAGATATATAGTGTAAGTATTGTTTTATTTTCAAGCAATAACAAGATACTTTTCATTTTAATTACTACCAATCACTAAGGAACTAAGTTGTAATTTCAATTCATTTAAATTTATTGGAACAAAAATAGTAAGAAAGTTCTATATACACAAAAATAACCGTTTTCCAGTAAGTTTTTCATTAATACAATTAATATTATTCATTTTAGTCAAATTGTCTCTGATAAAAAGTGAAGTGACTGATACAGAATTCATTTAAATGCGGGTGACACTTTAAAGCTCTCTCATATCAAATGCATTTTAACGTGTAGTTCTCTCATAAAAGCTTTTATGCTAATTATGGCAGTCAAAGTGTTAAACATTTTAAACGAACTTCTTACTCCTAAAAGTTGATAGCACTTCATCAATAAATGTATCTTCACCATTGACATATAAATATGGACTGAGCATGTTACTCAATCCGCATTAATTTAAAAAATGGCACCACTTTTATATTGCTGCCTCTTTTCCAATAAGTATTCTGTGTCTAGGATAAATTCAGTTTTTCCCATAAGACATCGGACAACAAAAAGTGATGGAACTACATTCCCTCCCGTTTCCGATAAGTATTCTGTGTTTAGGATAACTGATGCCACATGAAATAGCAAATTGAGCAGTTCATTTATTAGAGGTCGGTGATCTTCACCTGAAAATGAGTTGTTCATTGCATCAAAGATTTCTTGGATAGCTGCAAGCTTGTCCTGTCTTTGTCGTTCGTTTCTCATAGTCTTGTTATAAAATCTTAGAATGCACAATAGTTGCTGGAACCTTTATATATCCCTCCCATGAACATAAATCCGAAACAGAATTTGTGTTATTTTTTGCCATATAAATAAGTGCAATTATAGGACTGCCATCGGTTCAGTTGCAAATGTTTGTGGTTCAATTTCTTCTTATTGCCTCTTTATTGCTATGAGTTAGGATACTTTGCAAAATATCAGGAATAACAAACAAATGCTTCTCTCAGTAGTTAGGTATGTTTTGCTTTGGCGGTTGTATGTAGTCAAAGAATGCCTATGATGATATTAAGTTCTAGTTCCATGAATTGTGTACAATAGAATTAAATGTTGTAATTAATAAAATTTAACGAAAAATTCATAAAGCTAAGAACAAATTTGGAAGCCCAGTTTTCTAGTCTAGTGAAGTTTTATTCAGTTTTGTATGATACATATTTACTTTCAGTCCACTATTGCGAATATCGAAAAGATACCGGAAGTTGAACAGGATATTATAAAAAGAATACAAGAATTACACGACCTAAGTGATGAGTACCTGAATAACTCTAATAGAAGTTGTGATGGAATATTTGACACAGTGGCACATAATGATTTCTGGGTAAACAACATGATGATTCTTTATAGTAAGGAAAACTGTTATTTCGAAAACAAGATTGATTAATCTAAAAATTGTTTTTATTTTAGATAATAAAGG
>QYTT01092609.1:37737-53289 GCA_006980735.1 Dasypogon diadema
TAGACCAAAGGTTTATAAAGAGAAATGTTTGGATGTTATACAACATTTTAATATCAATAAATATTTTGATGAAGATGTAAAGGAGGAGATATATAGTGTAAGTATTGTTTTATTTTCAAGCAATAACAAGATACTTTTCATTTTAATTACTACGAATCACTAAGGAACTAAGTTGTAATTTCAATCCATTTAAATTTATTGGAACAAAAGTAGTAAGAAAGTTCTATATACACAAAAATAACCGTTTTCCAGTAAGTTTTTCATTAATACAATTAATATTATTCATTTTAAAAATATTAATAATAATTTTACAAATAATTGTTGTTTTGTTGATTTTATTATTATTATTTTTTGCTACAATATTTTTTAGTACCGATTTTCCAACGTTTTCGTCCTCCAATTCTTTTCCAAGCAGAAGTTTTATATGAAACTTAGCAAATATCTCTTAAATCTTTGTATAGATTTTTAATATTTTTAGCAAGTTCCTTTATGTGTTACCCTATAAACTGTAATGGCATTGCGTAAGAATAACATTTTATGATTGGGTTTTTGACTATTCTATTCTTCTTAAATATTATAATTTTAGTAAAGATAGTTTTGGCACCTCCCTTAACTAGTTGCAGTATAAAATATAATTTCATTTTCGCTCTTTTCTTTCAATCGGTTGGATCACCAATTTTAGCGTCTATGTATTGTATTTTGTGGATAGTACTAAAAAACTCTGTTTTAAGTTGTCGCGAGGTACATTTGTAGGAAAGTAAAGTGAGTGATACAGAATTCATTTAAATACGGGTAACACTTTAAAGCTCTCTCATATCAAATGCATTTTAACGTGTAGTTCTCTCACGAAAGCTTTTATGCTAATTATGGCAGTCGAAGTGATAGATGATGATATTAAGTTCCAGTTTCATGAATTGTGTACAATAGAATTAAATGTTGTAATTTATAAAATTTAACGAAAAATTCATAAAGCTAAGAACAAATTTGGAAGCCCAGTTTTCTAGTCTAGTGAAGTTTTATTCAGTTTTGTATGATGCATATTTACTTTCAGTCCACTATTGCTAATATCGAAAAGATACCGGAAGTTGAACAGGACATTATAAAAAGAATACAAGAATTACACGACCTCAGTGATGAGTACTTGAATAACTCTAATAGAAGTTGTGATGGAATATTTGACACAGTGGCACATAATGATTTCTGGGTAAACAACATGATGATTCTTTATAGTAAGGAAAACTGTTGTTTCGAAAACAAGATTGATTCATCTAAAAATTGTTTTTATTTTAGATAATAAAGGGGAACCATGTAAATTAAAAATCGTCGACTTTCAACTAGTTCAGGTCGATTCATTGGTACACGATGTTATATTTTTCTTATTCACCAGTGTTAAATCGGATATACTCAGCGAAAAATATGAGGAATTTTTGGGAATCTATTATAATTATTTTATATCTTTCTTAAATCGGATGGGTTGTTCTACTGCAGAGTATTCTTATGCCAAGTAAGTATTGTAAAGATAACAATTAAAAAGCAGTTGCCCAAGATATTGGATCATTGAAAAACTCGTAATTTTTATTTATAGATTCCTAAAGGAAATTGAACGCATTGGGCCAGTGCAAGTAATACATATCATGTTTATGCTGAAGGTGTTGTTTTTAGATAGAGAAGTAGCACCATCTGATTTTAGTGATATTGATATGAACATATTTAATAACGAAAAAGCCTATGGAGCAAAATACTTCAATAAGTTGAGAGATATTCTTTTAATGTTAAAAAAGATAGGACTTATATGAAAGATAGAATAAACAATAATGTAAGAAGAGTAAATTAATAATATTTTAGCACAATTTATATATTTTGGTAGAATTAAGTAGATTAGAATGTCATATTAATATATACAATGCTGATGTACGATCCATTAAATATGAAATGTGAAGATTTTTACTAAAATAATCTAATTTTACTTTATTTTATCTAACTGATAATTAAAAAGTATCTTGACTGTGGAAGATCATTGAAGCTGCATAATTATGAGCTCCTAAATTGCTTTTTATCGAAATTTCCTCTAAGCTAAAGTAACTACTGACATTTGCTCATTCCTAGAATTGTGTGAGATTGCAACTGTTAAAATTATTAAATAAAAAATTGTTAAACAAATTGTCCAGCCTTTAAGGCTTTGTGCTGTTAATATTTCCAGTTTGGAGCTGCGGCTGCTGCTGCGTTGTCGTTGTCACTGTCGGTTGTTCTGAAACAGAACAGTGTGATAACCATGATCAAAAATTCCCTTTACCAAAAATTACAAAATGTTGTAATACGAGCATAATGATATAATGATTTTGGCATTTTAAATGTTTACTTGTAGATAAATGAAGAATCAATCTTTGCTGCGATCGTATTGTATCAAATCTATGTAAAATCTATCCTACTCTTCGTCGGCTTTGGTCTATATTTATATATAGAGCTATGAAGCTGACTGCGTTTACGAAAATTTTATATTTTTGTAATATTTCGATCAAGTAGATAATTAAAAAAATGTAGGAAGTAATTAAAAAAGTCTTGCCATCTGGTGGCATTTGACTTTATTAAGGTACACGATCTTAATCGTTGTTGAAAAAATAAAGCTTTTGCCAAAAAGCTTGTCCAGATTGTAATATAGAAACAAACCAAGATTTGTATTTAGAAACGACGATCTTGTCTATGCTGATTTGAAGAAAGCTCTGAATGAAACTTGAAATTTCGTAAGCTTTACCGATTAATAGGCCTAAAGTACACTGGGTTATAAAATAGTGTAAAACTTGTAATTTATTTTTTTAATTTCTTGATGATAGTAATAAATATCAAATTAAACCAGTCAGAGGTGAATTTTTAAATTTACATCTATAATCGTTAACTAAGTTAGTGACTATATTTATTTAATTTATCAGTGCTACTGAAGTTTTTTTTAAAGCTTTCCGTCAAGAAATGTATTGATTCAAAATGCGTTGAAAATTAAATAATCCAATCCTATCTCTATTCATTTATTGGATAGGTACTTACCCCAAACAATTTCGTATTAGAAAAAAACAGAATTAGTGTTCGAAAACGCAGTACTGTGTAACTTATGAGAAAACTACGCGTGTAGATAACTAATTTACATTTACAAAATTCCCAATTTATAAAAATACTTCGTAATAACTATATCCGGAAACTGGAGGGATGTTACACGTGTAGTTTTTATATAAGTTGCGCAGTATTGTGTTTTCGAAGAGGCCCCTAATATCCTAGATTGTGTACGATAGTACAAGTTAATTTTTGTTTACTAAAATGCAAGAAATAAAGTACGGAATCAGAAGTCTAGAGAAAAATCTAACATGAATAGTTTTCACTTTCAATCGAAATGTATAGAAAAACTAATCATGCGTCATATAACAAATCTTACGACTGTAACTAAAGTTATCGTAAGACAGTAGATAATTCCTATTTATATCGAAAAAGTTCATAGAAAAAAAAACACAAGACAAATACTTCTGTTACAAAGCTCTGAGAGTAAATAATTTCAATTTTTTAATAGCATAGGATAGGGCTTGCAAATTTGAGGTAAACAAAACAATTAATCAATGTCCCGGACCCGATTACTCCCATGTAAAAAAAAAGAACTTGTTTTGAAAGTTGTCGTATAGAATAATTAATAGGTTCGTGAGATATGTGCAGATTATTCCAAAAATCTAAACGGAATCCACAATTAATAGGAAAGTGATTCAACGAAATCTTTTGGTAGGAAAAGAAAAATGTCACAAAAGTATCAGGGAAATTATTTTTCATTTGTAAAATACTACTGACGCAATTAACTGATTATACTGTCTCTGGTTCACTGCATATGTCAGAATTTTTAATAACATCTTATCGTTGAACAGCTTGTTTAAATTCGCATTAAAATAAATAAGTCATTAATATCGCAATCCAATGATCGGTCGGTTGGAAAAATATTTTTTTTTCTTAATGCTAGAAAAATATAGAGATGTTTGTCTCTATGCTGTGGCAATATTTCTACTCTATTCTTTTCATATGATAGTAAGTTAGAATAATGTGTAAATAAGTTATTTTTATTGATAATTTATTCAATGTTAGTTCCTTAGAGACAAGATAATCAAAATACATTGCAAAAATTTATCGATCTCCCTGATGATTAGATAATGAAAGTATGGTGAAGACATGTAAAAGTCACTATCTTTTACTAAAACCGGAAATATTAGTTCAAGAGGTTAAATGTCATATAAAAAAAAGGCTCATATTTAAATTTATTCTAGATATCTGTGTTAATTTCACTTTCTTACTGCGGTTAACAAAATGCATTTTCTATCATCTCATATAACCCCCAAACATGGAATAGTTTTTACCAATCAGCAACACCAGGTACCGGTTACTTTCTGTGGTTTAATTTGTCGGTTACTATACCAGATTCAATCTTAACATTAATCTAATGTAATCTAATCTTTCGTTGTTTCGTTCCTTTTTACCTAAAAAAACTGATTTTTGTCTAAAAAGATGTTTGTCTTTTTTGTATAGTATTTGATTGCTAGCTTCAAACTAAACGAGATTAATGGTGGTGTACCACAGGGTTATGTTTTGTTACACATTTTTTTTTCAATCCTTTTCGTGGATAACAATAACCTTAAATCGCATGCTTGTATAAATTAGTCTGAGATTTACATGGGACGAAAGCCGAAAATTATTTTTGAGTCTTAATTAAGTTACATACGAAATATTCTCTTAAAGTAGGACAGATTATTTCATCTTCCATGCGTTTCAGATTGAGTTCCATAAAATCTACTCTAAAAGCTGTTGAAGCCATTTTCGTTGATAATATTTTAAATATTTTCTACATGCACTGCATGGACAGTGTTGGTATTCGAATTCGACTCCTTTTAGATCATTAGCCCCATAATTATCTACTGAGCCACCGAGACAAATATATGAGATTTTTAGTCGCTCATACCTTGCCGAAGATCTTTAATATAAGTTGTAAATAGTAGAGGTCCCAAGATAGAGTTTTGAGGCACTCCAGCAAGTAGAGGATCAAAAATCAAAGATTTCTCAAAAACTTTTTAGAAGTACCCTGTGGTCAATATTATTAAGGGTTTTAGACAAGTCTAAGGAAAAGGAAATTCGAATAAGAGTAGCAAATTTGTACTAGTACTGTCAATGACTCTAAGCATCCCCAGCTCTACAGGAAATAGAAGGTTTTCGTTGTTTACGCAGAAGTCCTTCTGTTCGATGCCTTTGTAAACAGGCAGAAAAATCGGGTTGATAGTCGTGGGTCAAAAATTGATTTAAGTTTTTTTTTTGGTTTGACCTAAAAATGTTATTGTGTTAAATTTCTAGAAAAACACAATAAACTTATACGATAAAGCACATAAAAAGTAAATAGATATAAATGACTCTAAAAAGAAGAATTAAACATAATGATTCACATAAAACAAGTCAACACCCAACAGTAAAGTTATCTATTCCTATAAAATTTTTAAAAGTATCCAAAAAGTAAAAAATCTAAAAGAGTTAAATTTCCATAAAGAATTTTGACTATAAAAATATTTACTGCCGAAAATAGTAGGCCTTGGGCAATTTACACTCCAAGAAAAGCTCAAAAATATTGAATTTTAAAAATGCCAAAAAGAGAAAAAAACTTAGATGGACGATAAATTTTATTTTGTACTTAGGAATAGAGTTTCACGGGGCCACCCTGTAGAGTTGCATATGCTTTTCTCCGCCTAAAATAAAAAAGGGTGGACTTAAAATTCATAAAGGCATCAAACAACTGTGTACTTGCTTTTATGACTAAATACAAACATTTTTATCGGAACTAAAAAGCCATTAAACCATGTAAAATGTCTGTGGACAAACCATTAAACAACTATCATATAATTATCTACACTGGTGTAATTAAAATAGAAAATTCAAGAAAGGTCAACTAAAATTAGAGGTCTATCGAAAACACACGCTTAGACGGTACGGTATCGTTAGTATTCAAATTAAGAAACCTGCTTTAGTTGAGTAGTATTATATTATAGAAAATCTTAGAATAGTTGAAAATTTTAACGACTTTGTTTACCGCGCTTCCAAGAAATCTGTCTAGTAAAAGGAAGATAATTTGCCTAGATTTGTGTATTTAAAAATTCACTCCGTTTAGACAGTGTTATTGACCTTAAATCGGAATAAGAATTTTTGATAATAAATATTAGTAATTTTAATAAATGAACCAGAATATGAATCGTGAGTAAGTACTGATAATTTGGGGATCAGTATTGAAAAGATTTTATTTTAATCTCAACGGAGTGACATTGAACTCTTTAATTATGACAAATATTTGATTATTCGACACTGAAAATGTTAAATTTTTTTAACTTAATTTTGGATGAGTTTTTTTTTTAAATATAAAATGGCTTCAATAATGTCTAGAGGAGTTTTTAGGAGAAGTTTTTTTTCCTGTATGAGTTGGTATTTGTGGTTGGTGTTCTTGATTAACGTTCGTTGTAAGTCTCGGGGGTTTTACGTGTTTTAAGTTTTATGGTGCAGAGAGGAAGAAGATTATATTTGTTATGGACACGTCGTTACTGGGAAAATTACGCTCATTTCCGTTGATATATCGATGATATCACTAAGTTCCGTCGTTTCCGATAACATAATTTTAGTGATTTAAGATACTATGAAAACATCAAAACTTTCCTTTGTTCGATTTGTAATTCGTAACTTAGGAAAACTAAGGGTCCTCCATGTCTTTCATTTTTTTTTCATATTAGTCACTATCACCTTCCAAAACAAAATTATTATTAGACTCTTGGATGTTAAGAATTGGACAAAATAAAAGTGTAATTTTCTATTAAAATCCGAATTCCATAAACATTTAATCACAATGTAAGATTTAGGAATCTTACATGTTTCTCTAGTACAGTAAAAAGCTGTCTCTAGGGAAAACACATATATGTATAATTAATTAAAAATTTTCAAGTACTAATTAACCACTTCAGACAATTCTTAAACTGTTCTTGAAGTGCCATATAAAATTCTCGACTGTTGCAATTATTATTTTAGATGTGACAATTTTTATATTCGTCATAAGCCGCTGCTATAGATATGCACGTAATTGTGTCACTTGATACCATTATCTCTGTACAGCGTTGCACAATTATCTACGCAAGATTCAAGTGCTTTTCAAAGAACAAAAGAAAATACTTTTACGTAAATCAAAAAACTTAAAGATAATAAAAGTTGTTAAGAGTTTTATTTTCTCTGTCTGGTTGGAGCAAATAAAATAAAATTTATGGGGGAAAGTATTGCTAAGATTAGCAATAAAACATTTTTGCGAAATGACCGATAATATTTCAGACTTTTTAGAAGCCGTTAATATTTGTTTTTTATCATTTTTCCAGTAAAATATAATTTCATAATGATTTCAGTATTAGTCTGGTTTTAGCAATTTTTCCATGCATTTATTTTATTTTGGACGCTATCCGGGTTATTTTTTTTAGAATTTCCTTTATGAAATCTACTTCAAAGTTAATGAGTTGCGAACACTGACATGGAAGAAGAGGGGGGTTTAGCACACAAAATCAAATATACACTATAATCCTTAGCATCATTAATATTCTGCGTATATAAAATGGGTTCGTAAGGATTACTATTTTCCTAGAAATCTGCATCTTCCTAGAAAAAAAATTTTTCTAGAAATCTGCCCTTGTTATTAAAAAGAAGTGTTTTCATTTTCGGATTTTTCTTTTTGAATGGATATAAAACTAAGGTTTAGCTCCGATTTTTTGGTATTAAGTCACTTGCGTTATCTCTCCTTTTTTTAGAAATTGGTAGAATTTGGTAAATTTGATAATTGTGGAAAGAGAAATATAAAAAAAATCTTTTACATCTGCAGGAACGCACCTTTTCACAAGAAGTCCTTAATGAAAACCTCATTTCGAATCGAACTCTCCAAATCCCAAACACCAAACAAACCTAATAAAGTGATTTGATGAAGCTTAAACCCTGCTCTCCCGGAGGGATATTCGGGAGGGGTATTCAGTATATTCTCCGATTCAATATAGATTTTCTTAAAGCCGAACAAAAACTATTTTTAAGAGAATTTTTTAGCAGCAGCTTTTCCTCAAAAAAATTTTGTTTCCTGTCCTATTCCTACCACTTCCTTTTCTTTTCACTTTTTCTTCTGTCACAGAAAACCGCTTGCATAGGTTTCTCATACCCAGCCATCGGTCACGTACTCGTTTTGAATCATGTGGTCGTATATTACCAATACCGATATATTTTTAACGTATTGATTAAGCTCAAGGGAGGGTATTATTATCTAACCTGACAAATGTTACAAGTTAATACAAAGTATTTTGAGGTGTCTCATAAAGATAGTTCACGCATAACGCAAATAATAATTAATTCTGCATAGCCTTAAAAGACTCAGTGATTATATTTTCGTATGTCTTCCTTTTTTTTCTTTTGAAAAATCTACTTCTGTTATGGGTCTTGGTAAACTAATGCAGGGGACTGGAGCTTTGAAAATGTGTGGATTTCTTCAAAAATCCCAGGGCAGAGTTAAAAAAAATAATTATATAAAAAAATATGGGATTCACACACAAATCATAAAAGATTCTACTAGGTATAAGTTTTCTATTATCTAGAAGAGGGCACAACCCAGTTGTTACTATTTTTTACTGTAGCAATATAAAAATCATAATTATTAATTTTATTTAATTCCAAAAATTTTCCTAGAGATGTTTTTTTTTCTATTCTTGATAACAATGTTCTGAACATGCCGGGAATACGATTAGATCTGACGTGTTTTGGATGCTAGATTTCATCATAATTAGCCATAAATAATTGACTTTAGGCAATAATAGCATTTTGAACTTTTTAATTAACTTTTAAGGAGAAAAAAAAACATTTGATTGTAATTCGCTTAATTTTGCATGAAATGAAAAACAACCTATTTTTTTTTTGCTTTATTAACTTTTATGATTTTGGGAAAAACACTGAATTGTACCCATGCCAAAAAATGGAGAGTGCTCACATAGATAGATAGATAGATAGAAGGAAATTGCCATTATTCTTTCATTTATTTATGTTTTTTTGCCAATGTTTTCAGAAGGAAGAACTACCCTGAGATGTTTCCTTTGAACAGTGATCAAAAGATATTCGGATTATTTTTGTTTGGCAGATATCTATGCATTCGTAATTATGTGCATTGGCACTAAGTTCAAAATCTCGATGTTAATGAACTCGACGAAATTTCTTTTCACACAAAAACAATCTATAAATAAATTAACGGTCATCACTGCTGTGCTTCACGCTTTTGTGTTGTAATATGCCAGCTGATCAACACTTGTTGTCTTTCACTTACTTTAAATCAAGGCTGTGTGTGACTTTCATTATTTGCTTCAGTTTCGGATTTTTTTTTTTTTTGTTATAAATAAATGGAGACTGTGACCGCTTAGCGAAACATTTTCTGTTTTTGTTATTATATATTTCAAATTTCATAATCGTAATTTTACTTTCATGGAATTGATTTTTCTTAGATAAACTTATTTACAACAATTTAACGTCGCAATTTTTCTTGACTCAGGTTTTGCACTGTTTCACCTTAGAGAGATTCGATACATGTGAGCTTTACCGAGTGAGTCATATAACAAAAAAGCTAAGAGACAGTAAAAAATTTGAATATTTAAAATTATTGGAAAAATGACTGACCTAGAAAGTAGATTTGCTAATGTTGATTTGAAATCGTTTGGCGCCTTTTCTGCAAAAACAAAAAAAAAATAGGAGGAAGAGCTTGCAATGTAATTTATGTTACTAATATTAACATAGCAGTAAGTTACATCATTGAGAAGATTATTTTCAATATATTCAATAGAAGCTATTGGCTGTTGCAACAATTAAGTGGTTCGGAATGCAATAGTGAATAAGTTCAGTTGGATGATTGGCCAAAATATATGCTGAGAATATAACGAGTAGGATTAAAACACCAAATTCTTCTTTTTATTTTTCGATGTATTCTTCTTTAAACTGAATTTCCTGCTCAGTTAGATTTTTAAGGAGGATTTATTACATAATTTGTATTTTAGGTGTAGTGAAAAATATTGAAGATTTTTAAAAAAATGGGATACCAAGCTGTTGCATTTGTTTCTTTTCTTTTTAAGACATTAACATTTTTAACCTGACAAATGTTGCAAGTAGGCTACAATTTCTGGTGTGAAAGTTTTCTACTGTGCAACATCTCAATATGTTCCACGTTATTACTTACTTGTGTTATTTAGCAAAGAAGTTAAAAAAGTTACCTCCAAGAAAATTAAGAAAAAGAAAAATAACAATAATTAAAAAAAGAAGAAAACAGTAAGAATGTTAATATTAAGATAGTAGGAGTCCGTTAGAGTGAGATTCGCAAAATTTACCAGCTAATATTGTGAAGTTGCATGCATGAATCAAAGATAATGGATTGATGCCAAAATCTACCGAACACCCATAGAGAACCAGAACAATTTAGCGGAAGAGTACTCCAATCACGTATGACCTGTATAAAGTAAGAATATTTACGCAGTCAGGATTGGAAACTGGGCAACAAAAGATCGCGACGCCTAAACCATTACAAAAAGCCAATTTGACGATTGTACAAAAATGAACTCTTTACCTATTTTTTAAGTCCTACCATGCTTGGGGATACTTTGTAACAAATGAGAGACTATTTATAAAAATAATATTTTAATGCACTTCCTAGAATATGTAGTGGAAAATTTGTAATCTAAAATGATAGAGCGTATGTGTATATTCTAAATGTAAGGAACGGTTTACTTGTAGAAGGTATAAAAGCTTTTATAATTCATTTTGTTCAAACAAGAGATTATTACATAATTCTTGCCATACACATACATGCTTGTATGTTTTTTTATTCAGTGAGAAATGTATTCAAATCCATGACTCCATTAACTTGAATTACTGCCAGCGATTTGCGGAAATCTTTGTACATTAATAATTTGCTAGTCAGTTTACTTTACGAAAAATACGTGATTTTATCAATCTAAAATTCATTTCACAATTACAAAACAATAAAAATTTTTGCTAAAATGATTATAATCACCCAAATTTAAGGTAATTACGTGCAGCATTTTCTAACCATCATAATATAATTATGTTACCATTATACTCAATTATAGATTTAGGTTCTGTAATTTTCTTCTCAATTTAACTTAATTTTCGGTGCACTGCTGAAGAGAGTTCTAAAAATCTAGACATGCTATCTAATTTGGGGTTTTTTACAGTCAACTATAATCAATTTCTTTGTTTCGTTTTTTGGCTCGGCTCTTGTTTGGACAGTAATTAATAATGCCGAATATACCTTGAATCTATAGGATTATGCTTTTTATTTGTATTCGTTTTTGAATGTTTATTATATTCTTCAAGTTCGTCTGAACCCCAGCTTCAGAATGTTTTTTTTCACAAATTATAAACAAGGTTCTATACGTTAAGTATGGGACAATTGAATATTCAATATTCTGTGAATTGTGACATTATATATCTCCCTACTTTTGGTGATATACAGTATGAGAAATATAAATTCAATTTATTAAAAGAAATCATATTTAGGATTTTGAATGTTGTAAATTTTATGACTTTTAATTTAATTCCATGTGGGACATTGTGGATAATGTTGGTAAGTTTATCTTACTTTAGAAAGTCACAGCACTTTTTCTACAAGTTTTTTAAACATTTTATTTAAAACAATTAACGAATTCATAACTTCACGACATCAACTCTTCAAATTGAAAATTTTTTTCGAAGCGAGTTCTTCGATAGGGCGGACATCTTACATTGAAGTTTTTTTCTGTTGCATCTTACAATATGAAAAATATCAACTTTTCTTTAACAGTAGTAGCTTCCTCCCAAGGTTTTTCAATTTCAATGATTTTTTTAATTTATTCCTCCGATACCAATTTCGGCGGAAATTCCT
The DNA here is from genome assembly GCA_006980735.1 of Dasypogon diadema. NCBI lineage: Eukaryota > Metazoa > Arthropoda > Insecta > Diptera > Asilidae > Dasypogon > Dasypogon diadema. The sequence goes on from QYTT01092609.1 coordinate 49,715, forward strand.
ATATCATGTATGGTCAGCTCGTAGTAGTACTTAATGAGGAAATTGGGGCGGAATACCTCATTATACATCGCTACCACATGTTCGGAGTATTTTACCACTTATTCAAGATTGCCCTGATAGCAACTGATCATACAGGATTTCCATTATTTACAACCTGTTGATCCGCTTGGTAACTGACGTCGGCCCTAGAGATCCATTTGACTGATTTTGTTCCCTTCTAAAAAAAGTTTTATTTATTAATAATTTAAATTAATAACAGGCAGTTTTAACCGTTTCAAAATATTCACATCGGATTACTTTTAACTAGTTTTCTTGTGGAATAAATTTAATAGGCAGAATCCTGCTTATTGTGTAAGTGGCTTACGTTACGTTACGTCCTTTTGTAACTGAGCCTTTATATTTTCCGATAACTAAATGCAGTCTAATTGAAAATAAAGTAAATTTAAAAAACAAATGTTAAAATAGCATAAAATGTTAAATAACTAGAGACTGTAGGAAAAGGTGGTAACTAGGAAGTGATGCTGTAAGCAGAAGAGTTTATAATCTTTAAGAAACAACTGTGAATTTCCGTGAAAAAGTGATAAGAAAATATACTATAATAGAAACAGGTTTTTATTAATATCTCTGAAATTTATTGTGAAACATTTCAGTAATTCATTGTCATAAAAAACGAAGCATTTCTTAAAAGTGGCAGGCTTTTAATGCACACCAGCAACGAATGTTTGAGTAGTTTGTTTTAGAAATAACTGCCTGATTTTCAGAAATTCATACACACAGACAATTTCTGAATAAATGCACTGAAGAAAGTCATTCAATAAGATTTAAGTCAACATTTTTGGCAGCAGCAGCATTTTGGCACCTAGTTGTTAAAGAATAGCACCAATAGATACAAAACCTGTGGAGAAAAATTTCAGTATTCCAGGCCAAGTTTTACATTTTTCTAGGATTCATTGGTTTTGATACAAAATGCAAATTTAAAAAACAGCCGATATGAAAATACGTCACGCCACACTTAATTTTTTTTAAAGGAGACTACATGTATCTCATCACAAAATCACTTTTATTTCCAATATTCATTTTGTGAGATATTCTTCAGACATTACTTTGATGAATGATTTGGTTTACAGAACGTTTGTGCTCGGGCTATTTTCAAATAAAAATTTATAAGCGTGATCTATTTCGAGAAGTTTATTTTTAAAAGTATTATACAAGTAATTTTTTAAATTTTCCACGATTTGAAGAAAATTTTGCGAAGAACCCCGTTGACAGTCAACCGAAATCATAATCATGCAAATTTATTCGCTGGAAAATAAATTTGGCACGTGCTACTACATCATACTAGTTCTGAGATGCATTCATTCTGAAAAGAGGGTTTATGACCGCAGAGCGCCCATAAAATTTTTATTAGTTTTTCGAAGATGTTGAGGATCTCAAGGTCGACTGGGGTTCCTGTGCTGAACACGTAATCACAACATGTGAACTAGTCACAGTATTGCAATAAAAGCTTGGCATTTTGACAACTTTTTGCTGAACTATAAAAACGGACTACTGAAGCTATCTCATAGCTACTTGTTGACTAAATGTGCGGTTTGTCACATAACTTTTAATTACCATATAAAATCGTGCAAATAGTAGAGACCGGGTTAGTTGGAGAATGCGAGAATGCTGCTGGGCAAAAAGTTATCATAGTTGATAAGCTGCCTGTCTGTGATCAGCCTGCGGATGTTTTCTATATGAATATTGATAAGAAGTCATATCGACAGTAATTGCTATCAATGCAAATATTGCTTCACTTAAATGACATTTTTGTAATACATAATGACCTTGGTGGAAAACTATTTAGTAATGTGAACAAGTATCTCATATCAACTTATATTCGGCTTCGGTTAGATAACACCAAACGTGTACGGACAATATATAGTAATAACTATCAGAAAATTGTATGAACCATTTATTGATAATCGACAGAATACTTAACGACATGTTGTTTGAATAGTTATGAAAGCGTTACTTGAGGAAATATTGATTTGTACACGAAACAAACTCATGAGCTGTGGCTTTTGTTTTCATTGTAATACCATCGAAGTATGAAGTAGAACACAGTACTATAATTATAATGTAGTTTGATTGCGAAGACATAACGTGAACTGGATATTACTTCAAAAAATAATACTCATAGATGTTATTCGATTTTCCACGCTATATTGAACATTCTCCATCGCAATGCTAGAAGTATCAGAAGCTGATGAAATTGTACAAATGTTCAGCAATACCAATTTGCATGTAATTTTTATCTATGAAACCTGGTGACTAGTGACATTCCCTTTAATTTAGTCACCTTTCCGAGGTTCTAACTGAGTGAAAGGATGTCTCACAGTGTTGAAAATGCTCCAACCTGAAGCGATAGTAGAATTTTTATGGATTAGAAGAAGATTCTTTTGGTCCTGAAATATGTGTTGCTGCTCACATACAGGGTGTCCCAAAAAGTAGTGATAATCGAAAGCCTGGAGGTATAGTGTCCCTCGGGGAGCCCAAATCACCTCCGTGTATGTTCTACGATTTTTCTTAGTTTTCGAGTTATTACAAATTTTCGAAATTTTTCACTAATTACGTGTTGTAAGGGATTTTTGGTCATAGCGGTCGAAGTAAGTGAGATAGGCACTTGATTTTTTTCCTCGAAATAGCTTAATAGTGCACCTGTTGTATTTAAAAATATTTATTTCAATAGACTTCACCATTGTCTCAAAAAATTATGTTGAATTTTTTCTTTTACCAAAACAAAAACTAACGTGAATGTTCTATGGCAATTTTAAGAAAAAAGTTGCATAATTTTTGTTTTTAGAAACTAGTTCAAAAACTTCCTTAGTTCATCAGCAAATTTTATCAAGTTATCTCAACGGAATCATACTTAAATTTCGATTCAGATTGTACTAAGTGTAAAATTTATCATCTTGATCACTCCTCTTTTTTGAATATGTTTAAACGCATCTATAATTCGTCCTTGACATTTCCAGTGGTTTTTGTCATGTTAAAAAATGCCTCAGTACTACTAAGTCACTTAAGATCACTTCTGTGTCAGCTTTCCGTTCTATTAGAATTGTCTGTTTTTTGGGCAAGCAGCTGGGAAAATTAATATAAGGTCTAATTTTGGAACATCTAACAGTTCATAACAAAATTCAAGCCGAGCTGTGAGACCTACTTCAAGTCACATCGAATACTTGGGGTACTCTTGATTTGAGTGAGATCACCATATTCACCCTCCTTGATTTACTTTGAAAGCCCTTCCTTTCCATCAAACATAATTTTCTCTTGTGCAAGCTGAGTGAATAATTCAATTTTTCTACCTAGCAATTCCTGTCTCTTCTCTCTTGGGATTTTCTATAGTAGAACAATTGAAGTGCCACAAGGCTCGTTGCTTGGCCTCTTCTATTTAGGCCTGTTATCAATGGTTTTCGAAATCTGTTCAAAACTAAAAATACTATTTAATCGCCCAAGATTCAAGTAGCATTTAATGATGTAATGTGTCGGATATAGTGAACAAATTTTTAAGTTGCAATAGTAGCTTAATAAACATT
>QYTT01092609.1:53309-84023 GCA_006980735.1 Dasypogon diadema
AAACTTCCTTAGTTCATCAAATTTACATGGTGCAAATTTTATCAAGATATCTCAACGGCATCATACTTAAATTTCAATTCAGATTGTACTAAGTGTAAAATTTATCATCTTGATCACTCCTCTTTTTTGAATATGTTTAAACCCATCTATAATTCGTCCTTGACATTTTCAGTGGATTTGTCATGTTAAAAAATGCCTCAGTACTACTAAGTCACTTAAGATCACTTCTGTGTCAGCTTTCCGTTCTATTAGAATTTTCTGCTTTTTGGGCAAGCAGCTGGGAAAATTAATATAAGGTCTAATTTTGGAACATCTAACAGTTCATAACAAAATTCAAGCCGAGCTGTGAGACCTACTTCAAGTCGAATTTAGATTAGATTAGATTTAGATTTAGAATAGGGCGGGGCTGAAGTAGCCTATGCACTGCGGCCACTAGTTGGCCTATTGTGCTCCGCACAGCTTAGAGTTTCTCCATCAGCCCCACTCTTTCAAAAAAGAGCAGTATCTTTTTGAAGGAGACGTTCTCGAAGTCTGAGGGCCTCAAGTCGAATACTTGGGGTACTCTTGATTTGGGTGAGATCACCATATTCACCCTCCTAGATTTATTTTGAAAGCCTTTCCTTTCCATTGAACATAATTTTCTCTTGTGCAAGCTGAGTGAAAAATTCAATTTTTCTACCTAGAAATTCCAGTCTCTTCTCTCTTGGGATTTTCTATAGTAGAACAATTGAAGTGCCACAAGGCTCGTTGCTTGGCCTCTTCTATTTAGGCCTGTTATCAATGGTTTTCGAAATCTGTTCAAAACTAAAAATACTATTTAATCGCCCAAGATTCAAGTAGCATTTAATGATGTAATGTGTCGGATATAGTGAACAAATTTTTAAGTTGCAATAGTAGCTTAATAAACATTATATTCTGTTCTATTCTATTGTATTCCACTATCAGCACCCTAAATTTGATAGGGGCAGAGGAGAGAGAATTATATCTGTTATTCACGGTGGATATGCAACTATGTAAACAAAATCAAAAGACCTCCATTTAATTGATAGAAATAATTAACTGCTGGTTTCCTCATGCTTTCGATATGATATTCATTTTTCAATTTGGCTATCTATCATTACTTAGTAGTTATTATCTTATCAAGGTGTTCAGGGAAGTACTTATTGGAACTTCACATAAACCCACAATAAATTGAAAAATATCTCTAAACTATGCTATTAAATAGCAATGTATATTTTTCCAAATTGAATGAAGTCATCAACTACAATGGGGGTAAAAGAATGCCTGCTTGTGAGGTACGTTTTATAACCCCTTGGTTAATTTTTGTTACTTGATCTACTAAATGTAAGAAATTATATAATCATTTACCCATGCTGGCGGGCGAGCGATTTCTGTAAAGAACGCGGTTATTTATCTGGGTACCAATGGTTGAGGAAATTCTACTGACCAGAATTGCACTTGCGAAACCACTGAGATGTTGTAGAATTTTCTTGCGAAAATTGTGACCTAGTTGCAACATTTGTCAGGTTAAAATTTAATAATATCCTTTTCCCTAAAATTTTCCTCCGCCTAGGCTGTGCTGCATTCATCACAATGATTTTTATTTTCTTGGTTTACCATTGAAACCGAATAGTTCTAGATTCTTTTAGTACCCATCAAGATGTAATTCCTTTAAGTTCTTATGGAGACCTATCTCTAGACGCTCTGTATATTCCACCAATATAGTCTCCTTTGCTCTTGAAATCGAATTCTTTCAGAATCTACATATCTCTCCTGTAATCTCTCTTGTAATCTTGTACATTTCATAGTAGCCGTAATGTACTAATCACACTTTCATGGTCGAATTTGGAATTTATTGAAACCAAGCAATAAATTTTGTGCCCATTCAATCCATAAGTCAACATTACCTCTTGATCGTGGAAATTAGCACCCATCAAGAAATTTTTGGAAAGCCAGGTGGAATCAACTATAATAGAGATTTCAAAAAAAAAAAAATTACAAGGGATTTATGTTATTTTTAGGTTTTCGAAACCAACAAGTTGCATCACCCAAACCGAAAAAATGAACTGCTGGATATATGGGTGAATATATCTTATTTAGTTCCTTTTAGAAGCCCATTTACATCTTACAAGTGGTTTTAGTATTTCACTCACAAAATCTATAATTAACATCAAGAGGAATCTGTCTACTTGAACGTTTCACAGTACACAAGAAATTAGATTAGAACTGGTGCACTAATACCACTCTTTATTATTATGGGTGAAATAAAATTCATATCCACTTAGAACCTCGACGAATCTCACTCACTTATCGCATGAGGCTCCAGATCAAAGATCTACAAATTTTCCTCACCGACATTGTAGACACTAACACTATATCTCTCGTGTGGGTGTAACATTTTCAAGACTTTTTATTTGAGTACCTGATTAGTTTTACAGCTCATTGGAAGAGACACATCTAAGTGGCTGTGGACGCAATTTTCCTGATTTCCTTAGAACTACTAATTCGTGATAATGAGTGTTGATTGACAACTCTAAAACGAAGATATCACCATGAGCACAATAGCGGTTATAATGAAAGATAAATGAAGAGGTACATATGAGCGGAAAATTTACTTTGGTTCCTCAAATATTAACACGAACATGTCGACCGAAGGTGCCTATTAAGCAATGAAAATTGACGATAACAGAATCATTTCAATAATTTAACAATTGTCCCATTCTGAGCAGGGGGGCAGAAACTTGTTACCGGCAGGAAATTGAATGATTGAATGAATACTTGCGTTTATGTAATATAATAGTATTTTATGGTACAGGGAGCATTACCACTCATTAGTCCATTGTCTCTATTTATCAACGAATATATTGTTAATAAGAATTGTTTGAGCGCATCCAGAAAGAAGTGTGCAAAATTAATAGAATTGATAGTCTGAAAAGGTTCATGACCGATGACCTTGCAGGGTCACGTAGATCATATGTTGTGTAATTTTTCAACAATATCATCAATTAAGGGTTATTGTGAAGATCAAATCTTGTTAGAAATTTTTGAGGATGTCCTTCACGCACATTTTAGCTTCAAGATGGTTAAGAATGTTTAAAAGATATTGAGCCTTGTTTATTTCTCGTAATTGTTTATTAGAGGACGGTGGAAACACCACCAATATTATGTTTGTGTTTGTACCATTATTATATAATATTTTTCTTGATTTACATCAGTTTTGATGAAGCTTTATATCTTGGTTTGGAGATTAAATTCCCACGGCTTGAAAAGAAATGGAGTTTGGGTCCACGAGTTTGAATTTATAAACATTGTAATATGTTCTTATGTTTATAATTCCTGTTCGATATGTATTGAGTATCATGAGCATGTCTGGATTTTAGGATTCCTTCGACAAATTTGAGGCCCAGTATCTAATACGACTGAAATACAACTCGACGAGTGACAGAATCTGGAGCTTCTCAATATCTCACTACTGAAAAGTCTCCTTTTGCTTACCACTCTCTCACTCCCTCTAGTTCTCTGCAAACATAAAGAAGAATTTTTAATTATTAGTAGTCTTCAGATAAAGTAAAATTGTTCTGTGCAGTCATACACTAGTAAATGGCCTGTAAAATAACCTACACATAGTATTAAATTTATTATTACCTACTTCGTTTAAGCTGCTCGATTTATTGCTTTTAAACTACTGTCGTGTAATACAAGGTAATTTGCTGTTCTTGATGTGAAGCCTCCAACCTTGGTAAACAAGTGCAGTTTTATATTATGTCATGCATTCAACTTATTATTGCAAACAACTTTCTTTTTTCTTTTAACTATTTCCATAAAGTTGGCAAAAAATCTGGGTTTTACGATCTTTTCCAGTACTAGTTAATAATTCACTTCTGGAATGATCTGCCAGTTAAAATGCTCCGCAATGTTAGTGCAATTTTTAAAACCTGTCTGATATTTTTTGTGGGGATTTCAGGAATTAATGAAAAAAAAAAATGTTATAAACGAAACGTGATATCACTACATAACTACCGGCGCCCGTAGAATAAAGTTATAATTTCGGTGAATTTATTTTTGAGGTCGACTTACACAGGTTAGGATAATTTTATAAATTTCCATCTAAAAATTGTCTTTTGAATTTTTAAGATAAAATCAAAGCAGTTACATGTTCTAATGGTAATTTGAGTTCCACACAGGACGGATAATGGGGCCGGCAAACTTTGTTCCGATAGAAAGCACTTCAGTTCTTCACTTGGTCAGATAATCTAATATTTCATTACCTTTATGGCTTTCATACCTCGGCACCAACTTTGTACTTCTTGGATAAGGATTAGAGGGAGTCCCGGACAAACTTGGACTCTACGCTTTAGGATTTAAGTGCTTTAAGTGCAGCCTGGATTTTTGAAAATATATTGGAGCCACATATGTTTCTGCGGTTTTAGATATTGGAGCATTCCTTGATAGCCAACACCACTTCAGCCTAGAATACAGTGGAGAAGATACTCAAGGCCTTTAAAGTTTGATATCTAGGACCATATGATATGCGCCAAATTCAGCTTCCTTTTCAGTGAAAGTTGAAAAAATGACAAAGATTGATCAGGAAGAGGAGAGGAAAGAGTCAAAGAGAACAAGAAGGAAGGTTATTCTTTCTTGAAAGACCAAGGATCGAGGAATAAAGTGGAGTGTGATGTGGTTGAGAGTGAGGAATTAGAATTTAGCAAAATATAAAGGATGGAAAGCGAAGAACATTGCATTAAAAAGAAAGATCAAGGAGAAGGACTGAAACTTTCGGAATGTAGAATTAAGGTTAAAATTGTACCATCTAGATGTTTGTTAAGTAGCCAGGCACCTTTTAGTTATAGGATAGGCAAAGAAGTAAGATAATAGCGTCCCCAATACCTGTCGAAATAATCCCCAGAGTTGTGGAATTATTTCCCGATTTGTCAAATAATTTTGTTATAACGACTTAAGTAAAAAAAAATAATTATGGTCAAAACGTTTTTAAAATTCCACTCCTTTCTTAATTCTGAATGGCTATAATAAAAAAAATATGATGTAAAATTTCTTTCGTCTCCATTTCAAAAATTCCCTCATTTCATCAGCAAATTAACTTGTTACTTGCAGCATTAGATAACTTGTACTTCGACAAATTCATTTCTTCCTCCCTAAAACAGAGAGTGGCACAAATTTGTTCCCAATAACATTAGCAAATTAAGATTCATTGATATGGTAATTCACAAAATGTATACATTACTTCATCAATGCGATAATGAGTCATTCTATTGGTGATAATTTAAAAAAGTTCAAGAGCGATACATTTTGTCTCAATTTTCTATTTGTGTGAAAAGTATGTCAATGGCTCTCTTATATAAGAATTTATATTTTTTCAATTAATATCGCGGTAGATGTCCCCATTATAAGATAAAAAGTATCTTTAAAAATAGTGACAGTAAACATTTCGAGGATAAATTCAGAATGTTAGAGTGTCACTCTTCATTGTGGCTTATCATTAATCAAAGCGTCATCCACTTGATTCTCAGCCCACGTTCCAATAATTATAAGGATTTTTAATACACTCCCCTCCTGCTCTTTATTTTACTTCCTCCTCTAGTTAAGCTATGCCTTACATAACAGAGATTTTGTACTAAAATTAATTAAGCATTTTAATACCGAGTTAACTTTTTAGGAAGCGGTTTCCACGTTTACTGTTTCCATACCACAATGCGACCCCTATGTTCATTCTTATCACCGCGCATAGCCGTTGAGTGTACTCGAGTTATCTTGAGTGTCAACCATCGATTTTCTAGAATCATTTCGGTATGATGTAAGAGAAGGCGACAACATGTGCACGTATATTACAGGAATGTGTTTATCATCCCAAATAGAATAGATTGTTGATCCTCCATATTATAAAGATAAAGATTTTCCAAGTTCAGTAAATTCAATTTTTACAAAACTACTCAAACAATGTTTGGATCATCTCAGACTGCGTCCTTATCAAGTGATTGCCACATTTCGTAATTTATTCACAAAAAGATTCACTCGTGCTGTCAAACTGAAAACTTGTTTAAGCTCAAACTACTTTTAAGTATTGTCGTGTTTCAGGTTTAAACAAAAAATGGACATCTTGTCTAAAACGTGAGTAAAAAGTGTGCACTTATCGATGAGCCTAGCCTTGGTAGTGGCACACATTTTGGATGAATCATTGCGTGGACAGGTAACTCGAAAAGATACAATTCTACAGCTAGTTGACATCGCTTACATCTTAAACGACATGAGTAAAAATTAATATAATGATTTCATGCAGCTTTTTCATAAGCTCTTCCGCTTCGGATAATATTTGATTATTTTTATTACCCTGGACTGAAGAGCGAGCTCCGTAAACAAATATATTATCGTCGAATAGACGCTCCAGACGTGAGTCCATGCAAATCTCACGTGACTGCTATTTTCGTATTGTGCATCAACAAATAAAGCGATTTATCTGTTGCAGCAAGCAGAAAGTAGCAACTAACAAAAAAAAATATATATATATAACTAATTTCATAAAATTTAATACATTTGAAATTAATAATGATTTCTTTTGCGTAAAATAAAGAACAGATAATGAATAAGAGTCAAACAAGTCAGACTTATCTTGCAGCTCTGTGAAAGGTCACGACGACGTGGAAAAACTCCATTCCAGAACGAGATGTGGTTGATAACGATATTTTTGAAATATTACCACTCTCAGATATGCACATGTATTCCCCAGACAATCTCTGTCGCGAATACTTATCGGCCCCAAAACCAATAAAAATGTGAATATTAATGTAGCCGAAGTTATCACGTGGGTGAATAATTATTTTTAATTTCAGTCAACTAATTTTATGAGGCTGCTGGTTTTTTTGGTGATTTTATTGCACTTTTTAATATTTAGGTACTATTCTTTAAAAAGACATTTATTTTTAGCTTCCAGATATTTCTAGTGAAATTTTTTGCGCTAATTTATTGCTGCAAAATTGTTTACGTCCGTTATCGGAATTGTGCGATAACTAGTTCATAAAATGCATAAGAATTATATAAAGAAGGCCCGGAAATGAGCACAGATTTGTGTTGACAACAATGTATTGTAAATAATTAGAAAATATTTATATGTTTCTAATGCTTGCGCTGGATGCAAATACGCAAATCCTTTGTTCACAATAAATTTGTAGAACTTTATTTTTAGCGATGTATCTACTTTCCAAGGTTTTTTTTATTAAAAGAAGTGAATTTTAAAAAAATACCGAATATTCTGTATCTGTTGTTTGTTGATCACAACCATCCAACTTTGGATGAAGTTACACATCATCTGCGTACATGTTTCGGTAAGTCGTTAATAAAGAGGCAGAATAGTAGGGGTACTAATAGTGATCCTTGAGGGACACCCCGAATCAGGGGTATAGGTGTGGACAAAGAATCTTTAACTTTGACTTGTTGGTGCCGATCAGATAAAAAACCCTTTATAAGCGAAATTGCCGAACCAGTAAAGAAGTGGCGAACTTCTGGAAAAGCAAGTGGCTGTCAAAAGCCTTTGAGAAATCCATGCGTACCAAGGTGGTGAAATATTTAAAGTATTCAAAATACTTACTAACTGCTAGACCTGATATCATTAGTTTCTGATATCGATAGTTCTGACAAAATACCAAAAGCCCTTATCATCAAGTTCTTAGTCGAACTGGAATTAGACCTGTCTTGTAGTGAATTTGAATATCTGTTCTTTGATACATCTGTCTTATTTACATAAATTTATATCTCTTAAAGAAAGAAAGAAAGAAAATCTTTTTCTATAAGAAATCTAAAGATAGTAAATGAGTTTTTAGTCGAAATTAAATAAGAATAATGATCTATCTGATATGCTAAGAGAAGCAGTGACAGTACTTCTCTGAATGAGATACTAAAGACGAATCTAAAAGGTTCACATTATGTATATCTATATATATCACCAAGCCGGATGGGATTTTAACTTTAAAACTAATACCAACCTCTGTTCCATGTTTTCCATTTTGTAACTAAAGCTTAATTGGAAACATGCGCAGTTTTTATTCTCGTAATGAGAAACCGGACAAAGATTGTGAAATCTTCATGAACTCTCAACAAAATATAATTGTTCTTCCGTTTTATTTGTACTGTGTCTTGGCTGGCCATTAGCACTTGAGATAAATCTACAAAATGTTAAACTACATAAAATCCTCGTTTAAATATTTGATTGATTTCATCCAAATCTTTCTGTCATTGGATGCAACAGAAAGAATCCATAGGCAATGCAATACAAATGTACTAAATACTAATCAAATAAATTATTAGCCAAGTATGAAAACCTTTTAAGTTCACAAAGAACATCAAGAAGTTATATTTCAGTTCTAATTAATAGTCAAACACCCAATTGCTCAACCATGTCTGAGAATTTATGCTAATAAAGAAAGTAAACAATTTATTTTGGTTATTTGCAGTCGACATTTCATTACTTTCACTTTCAAACTTTATATATTAATATAAATAAGAAATAACTATTTATTTTACTTATTTCTTTAGTAATAATTAAAACTTTCATTTTTATTTATTTGTGCGAATACTAAATCCAAGAAATGATTATTTCAGATATTTTTTTAAGTCACTACAACATAAAACTTTTATTCACGAGGTTGTCTACCTTCCGGAGAGAATTTACCTGTTAGAATTTGCACAAGTATTTTATATAACGCAATAGAATTCTGTTTTAATTTGCTCTGGAAAACATGAACCACGTTTTTTGAAATTTAATAAGAAAATTCCAGAAGTCGACAGGCAATTGAAATGACTAAAAAACGTAGCATATTTACAGACTTCTGTAAATAGTAATCGAATACCTTATCATCAACTGCTGAAATCCCCCAACCCCCTTCTTCGTTATACACGTCTTTTATCTACGAGGCGAGGTACATGTATTCAATATTTTAATACACCAATCGATTTGTCGCGAAATCGAGAATAATTATTTTGAAGCAGTGTTAAACTAATTCTACCTTATCCACGTCATATGAGTGCTACTGAAAAATTCATTTAATTTTCTTAAATAAAAATTATTCGATAGTACTTTCTTCGCATTTCAATCTTACTCAAAACTGCGTCAAGATGAATCTGTATATTGGGAGTAAACATTTATAACTTGGCGTAATCAAAATGGAAATAAACAGGGTCTGAATATGAACGTCTGTGGGACTCCATATAATATTGGAAGGGGATCGCCACCATTGGCCAAAAGAAAAGTTAGCAGTGTGGACAGACCCGTCGTACCCACTTTATATTATTTTTAGTATTAAAAGTCGATTGAACTGAACTGAAAAGAAATTCGCAAAGATGGGATGGCTGCTCAATTATTTCTTGATTACAGAGACCCTCAGATTAAGCGTCTAGTGTTTCAGATACGAAGGAAGTGCGCGCGTGATATTGGTATAATATTAATCCTATGGAGATGTTGTTTGATGCAGACATGACCAAATCTGATCCTGCAAATGGTGACAACTATGGATCTAGGGAGGTTTTTATTTCAAAACCAAACGACCGAGCAGACCACAGAGACGACCAAGTGTACTCGTCTACCCTAGGGGGATTCGGCTCCTCTGCTTTGCCATGACTAGCTCAGTAGGGTTTAAAATGGCAGAACTATCTTCTAACGATATACCGAGGGGATATTGTCTGCGTGAGGGGCAGGAGGACACTTGAGAATGGATCCATAATACCGACATAAACAAATGGACCGCGCATCATAATGCAATACTTGGTAGCAAAATGGTATCAGTACGAAAAGCAGGAAAGAGAAACGTAAGGATTTGCTGCCTGATAAGATGAGGTATTTTTCTTTATAATAAAACTTTCTGAATAGGAGAATAGCTCCAAGGATAGCTCTAGCCTCATGACAAAAAATTGGCGAGAACGGTTGGAGAAATAACAGACACAGTTGGTTTGTGCACGCGTTTTCGATCCGTTAGTGAAGATTGTAGAGAAGGTATTGTAATGAGTGTTGATGAGATTGTGGCAGCTGACTGAACATCAAAGTTGTCTTTTTTGATACCGGATTGGGTGGGATTGGGTGGATGGTAAGAAAGAATTCAAGCTTTTGGAATAAGGGGATAAGACTGAGGGCTTTCTACGGTTGTTAAGGGACGCTAACTCCTTATCACCCAATTTAGACTAGAGGGATTTTTCCCCATGGGGATCCAGTTCTTGCGAGAGGGAAGTCAGAGAATGAGTGGAACAACCGTCACAGGCTGATCACTCATTACATTGGTTTTCTGGATCTTCGTTCTATCTCTTTTGACTTTCTTTCTTTGTTTTTCACACAAAGGTAATCGAAGATCTGAACATTTCGTGTACGTCAAAATCCCTCTCGTGCGTCATGAAGTCAGTAACTCGGGGAAAAATCTCCATGGTCTAAATCCGGTCTAAGGAGTGGGGAGAGTTAAGGACGTATAGGGAGAGTTTATTAGATAGTAGTTTTTTAAGATCTTTGTAAATTTTTAGAAGAGCTAGGGGTTCCACATCCTAGAATTTGGTATCTTGGAAATGTATCACAATTGGTAAAGTTTTTGAATTTTAGAATTTGTTTTGGATTTTCATTTATCCTGCTAAGTAATGGCGTATCTGAGTACTATGCGTCTGCCTGCCATAGAATACGTCGCACACCAACGTTTATGCCTCTGATTCCACGTTATAATTGAGAACAAAAATGTTTTCGAGACGGATCAACATTTTCAACTTTTCCACGCTTGTATTTGGAACAAAGACCAAATAAATCCGTCTCAAAATAAAATTACTCCTCTTCGTAATAAATTCAGTAACCCATGATGCACATTAAAAGCATCCAAATAAAGAGTTGCTTGTCCCAAGACTGTTTTTGCCATTTTCTATGAGTAAATCCGCTTTATCACCACGTTTCGTTGAACTTGCAAATGTTATGAACTTGCGACTGGAATTAATGTTTATGACTTTAGTCAGTAGCTAAAGGCGTGCTGTTATCAGTGACGACTGATTAGCCTGGGGTAAATATAGTCATGCACCAAAAGTACTATCAGTGCGACTGAGGATGTCACATACGATTCCACACGTAACATTATGGGAATTAAATAGAAGGAAACACACGCAATAAACTAAAGTAATTGTCACACTTTTTAATCAGAGAAATCCCTGGCGATTGTCCAAATGTGAGCAAGTGTGCAATTCAAAGTAAATTTTATTTTTAGATAAGAAAGATCCATGACTTGTTGTCTGTTCAAAGATTTTTTAATTCTTTCGAAATCTTAATGAAGTCAGGCATTTTTCTAAACTAACTGGAAAGTAACTGACTTTATATATAGAACTCAAGGCTTTCATATCATATCATAGTTTGAAGACAAACATTCTGTTTCGTTGCTAGTAATAATAAAACGATGAGACCCTACATATTCCATTCGACTTGTTTACATGTGACCTACATAAATAGTTACGGAATTACCGGTCAAGTACGAGCGTCATTCAAACACTAGAAACACAATGTGCTTAGTAAAAAAAGAACTGAGGAAGTTAGAGATTATCTATAGAAACATAGAGTAGCAAGCGACGGAACGAATTCATTAAAAACCAATTTGAGCAATAGTCAGACACGCACGCATGAAAGTTAATTAAGATAATAAAATCGTCATTATCTGTATTTTTTCGTTTAATATGTTAATAAAGAACATGAAAAGGTCTTGACCGGTAAAATCGCACGTGCTATAAAAATACAACTCGTGTGTAACAATAAATATTAAAATGATTGCATCGGTGAAAGTCCACTGGGAACAGGTTTCTTTACTGATGTTAGTTTATAGCTATGGCATGTTTAGGTTTATGGCTTGAAGACTTTAAATATTTTAAAGAAAAATCTATTATTTAAAAATTCTAGATTTTATTCGGTCCTTACCTTTAATCCGCAATATTTCGCCTTAGAATTTTTTATTTAAATGCGCGATTATATGCGTACTCCTGGACTGAAAGTCTTTATTTTCGATATACTCAGATTTAATTTCAGGTTCCAATATTTACAATATTGCGAGACACTATCAATGTTAGATCTGACCAGTCTCGGTCATCACTACCATGTCGTCCACATGTAATAATAGTTTAACAGTTATGGTTTCAACTTTAACCCATTTAGTTGGATGCTCAACAAGGTCGTTTACAAATGCTGAGAATAAAACTAGACTCAAAAGGCAGCCTTGCTTCAGCTCCGTCTCTGACTTGAAGAGTTTTGACAATATCACCTCACGCCATACAACGACCGTCATGTTTTCATGCCAGTTTTTTTTTGTTTAATTCTTATAAACTTCGTTGATATACCAATATTATACAGTTTATAGAAGACGGCTGATCGATCGGTCAATGGTATCAAATGCTGCCTTGAGATTGAGCTCTATTATAAGAGAAGTACCCTTATCGGTTATTGTGCGTTAGAAGGCGACGGACGCAAAACCGACAGCCTATGAAGTCCTGTGGCTTGGATTGGACTTTAATTCTAAGACATCGACTCTAGGAATTACAAGGATATGTATCGCTAAACCATGCAGTTTGATAGCATTAGTGGATGCAATGGCAGGAGTTCCATTAGTACCTCTGAGATTGCAGTCGGCTATGTCAACATTTTGTCAAATAGTTTGAAATTTTCACAAGTTAGACTATAATGTTGTTTGTTCTATTTTTGTTCACTGTACCAATGCAGCATTAATGACCATAAGCTCGACCATAATATCATCTTTGGGTTAAGTGTTCAAGTTGTACCAGGCAGCGTTTTGCACATCTATATGGCAGCTGTAGCTTCTTTAAATGAGGTGTAATCATAGCATCCTCCTGTCAGTTTAGTTTAGAGTTGTTTAACGAGCCGTTAACAGCAAGTAAAATTTAATAGTAAAAAAAGTATTTCGAGCATTCTATCTGTTTACGGTGGTGTACCACAAGGATCTGTATTAGGTCCCCTTGCTTTTTTGTTTCTTCATGAACGATTTGCCACTAATAGTCCAATAAGCTAAGGTACCTTTATATGCTGATGACCTTTACTTGTTCTTAAGCAGACTCACTGGATTACTTGAAGACTGCATTGTATGTATTAATGATTATTTGGTGAAAGTTAGGCCCGTCCCACACTGCAGCTGTGCTGCACTGGCTAGGCTGCGCGACGTTTTTATAAGACACACGTTTAAATGAATTGCCACACACTGCCGCTAAGCTATGCGAGATAGATTGGTCCATTTAAAAGTGTATATTACCAAAAACGTAGCGCTACGCATCCAGCACAGCTCTACTGTGTGACGGGCCCAGAACAACGATATACAATTAAAACACGATCTATAATTTTCCTTAATCCAACAATGAATTGTATCGATGGATCTCAAACAATTTTCATTCAGCGCCTGCAAATAGAATAATTAATCTTGGTATCGCATTAAACCATAATTCTTCTTCGATGGTGGTATTAGGATGCAATATCGTTTTGTCAAAAAAGTATATTTTTTTCTCGTGCGAGTTCTATGTGTTCATTTATGGGTGATCATCACTTTCACAATTTACATATGACTGCTTTATTCTGCATGATAACGTGCGATCACAACCATTTCAAGTAACGTGTAAAAATTAAAGCCAACTTCTCCCTAGACTTTTTCCTTGTGAATTATCGGTCGTTTTTATGTAGGTATTTTGATCTTTTTGGTCGAGAAAAAAGGCCCAAAATTTAAAATATAATTAAAATGACTTGAAAAGTATTTTTGTTTTGAAAATCAAGAGCAAGTACAACGTAATTTTCATCAATGCTAAATAATACATAATAAAAATGATTATCAGAAAAGTTTCCATTTCTCCATTTGAATTTATTTCGACTGGAACTGCAAGTGAATTAATAAAATTAATTTCCATGTGTCGTAACTCAGCCAAACTGGTTTCCATTTTCGCAGCTGTGTTTCTTATACTGTCTTAATTGACAAACAAACCAAGAATCACGTGAACTTCGGTATTTTATTTTTAATAATTGGAAGAAATCGAATTTTTACTATTTAAGTCTAATCATAATTTCGAAAATAGGTCAAGGCAAACCAAATCAGTGCTGCTTGAAAGAACATGCCGAGCGTAAATTGTACAAAGATTTCGTAACTGAGTTCACACTCTAAAGCCTGACTGTTGCTGTTCTTATATTCAAGCAAGATAATATAGTCAAATAATTTATATTTTCTGTACGGAGTATTGCAAATATATGCAAGCTGGAATACCTGTTCAGTGCAGTGGAAAAATTTTCAAAGTTACACCAAGCTTTTCAGCATGCAAGAGACAAACTGGTGAACTAATAAGAAAATCAAAATACACAAGAGTAGGTATGCAAATGTCGACTGTAAGTAAAGAAACAAAAAGAGAAGTGCCAGGGCGTCTAACAAATGCAATTACTATGGGGTCGGTTAATTAAGCGAAGCAGCAAATAAATAATGTACGCGTCGAGTAAGCCGTACTTGTTTGTTAATGAAATGTAGTACGAAGTACGAACGCGTAGAATGCAATGCCTCGTGTCAATTAATCAAAAATGACCTCTCCTATTGTGTGTAGGACATCCCTGGGCTTTCCACAAATCATTGATACTACTCTTCGAGCCGCGAAGCCATACATGGTCACTATGTAGCAACAGACATTCTTGGATTATTTTATCTTAATGAAGAATCTATAGGCGATAGGGACTGATGAGTAATTTTCTTGTATACTCAGCCCTTTAAGTTATCACAATTTCTTTGCTTTCGAATGTAATTTGCCCTTCTGCTGTAATGGACTGGGGTATTTAGAGTTTAGATTTAGATAAATTAAGTAACTACTGCATTTTCCCATTGAATCTTATCTTCTGTACGCATAATTTTCAAAAAATTTGATTTATAGTTCGTGGAAAATCCCAGATTTTGTGTTTTCGCTGCCGTACAAAATATTGAAGAAAGTAAGAGTAAATGTTAACAAAAATTTAAATGATGTAATTAATTTCTTTATTTAACTTTTATTACTTATATTTTGTATTATCGTCTTTTGAAGCAATTATAGCTTTTATTCGATAGGTCTCTTACCTAATCTGGAGATATTTATAAGTTCAGACACTCTTTAAAAATACTCCTCTAATTTTTTATAGTAATATTCTGATTATAATAACAATTTGTCCCTACATCTTGGGGTCGATGACACGGTATCGAATCTTCTTTATAATCTCCGTAAATGTTGTAAATACCCCTCTGAGGTGGCTTAGCCTTAATCCGCTGTTTAAATCTCTTCCCTTAATTCAATTCTTAGTGAACACAATGTCCAGTGAGGAAGTCGGTGATGGTCTTCAGCTCAACCTTTGTTGTGTGATATTAACGAACCTGTCCTTTGTTACAAATACCTAATAAAACCACTTCGCCTGTGTTAGATCTAAATATTATTAGTATTCTTCCCCCCTGACTCTTGGGTCCTTTTGAGATATTACAAAATTTGATTGGACGACAGTGAGATGGATTAACCAAGTGGCCGAAGCAATGCAGTTAAGTATTTCTACGACAAAGGATGAACTGAAATTGGAGGAAACGAGATTAGACCGGGATACTATTGAAGAGATTATGCGTTTGGACAGAGTGAGGAGGGCCATAGGAAAAGAGGAGGGAAGCGAAGTTTATCTTTCTATAGAAAACAGACAAAAGGGATTATATCGAGGTGAAATCCTTTAGGCCGGTCAGTCCGACATCTTTTTTGTTAAAAAAAATGGAGAAGATGCTGTCGGACTACGTGGAGTATACTGCGCTGAAGAAGTATCTCTTAAATACGGTGTCCCACAGGATTCCATTCTTGCTCCTATCCTCTTTGCTTTATATACGGATGACTTGGAAGCTATGAATTTAAAGTGTAGTACCATCAAGTATGCTGTGTATTTATCTGCCCATAAATATAAAATCTGTGATGATGTGATCCGTGGTATTAATTCTGATTTGGACCGGATAAATAAATGGGCTAGAGACAATAATTTAACTCTAAACCCTAGAAAGACTCAGTCTCTTGTTATCTATAAGAATGCAATAGATACCTCTTCTTTGCCATCGCTGGTTTTGCATAACACATTGATACCATTTTCAAGATGCGTTAGAAATTTAGGAGTAATCTTTAACTCTAAATCGACTTGATCTCAAGTAAAATATTCGGAATTCTTTGGCAGTGGTGGACGACTTGTAGAGACTTGTCTAATGCAATTAGGAGACATTTAGTTATAACGACAATTATGCTTTCCTAACTATTGTGATTGTCTTTATTCAGACTGGACACGGTGGCTTTTGTGCCTCGGAAAATGAGGTAACACTTTGTTGGACTAGAAGACACATAGAGATCGAAGGGAACGGAAAAGTCGACATGACTGTGGGATTCTACGACTCACGATTGTAAGGGGGATGTAGTGAATGACCTAATCGAGAAATGGGTCATAAAAGAACACCAAAATCGTTGAAGAAATATGACAATTAGCCGACAGGCTAAGAAAGGAATTAGACTGCCGTATGAAACGACCAGCATCGATCGAGGAACATTCAGATAGTTAGTTTCTTTGATTGCTGGGCACGGTAGCTTTGGATATCACCTCAAAAGGATGGGGAGCCCAGAGGATGATACGTGTAGATCATGCCGGGAGTGTACTTGCAGAGAACATTGCATGCGACTCTTCGGCCTTGGCGAGAACCAGAAGGCAGAGGTTTTTTTCAATATCTCTCGAACGATTCTATATATATATATATATCTTCCAACTAGAAGGTGTAATTATTCATCGTTTAGACGCCAAAAATATAATCCAAAAGTAGAAAAACGATTTTTTATACGCTTATACATTTTACTTTTAGATAAACAATTTTGCTCGCCACTTGATTATCAAGTTCAAAAATAAAATCGATTTGAATTTCTGGTAAATCCTTGCGTGAAGAAATATTCCGGATACCAAAACTAAATTCCCATTAATTTGATTTATATTAGTATATCGCGTGTTGAAAATTAAAATGTTGGCTTTCTACTTCTTCGACTGGAAACTGAAAATTATAAATTTCCAGGTCGACAAGCCAAGGATTATTTAATCAAAAAGATAAAACTAGACTAATTGGTGGTGTCAACTTAATTTCCATTAAATCTATGTAACTTTTCACTATGATATTTCCCTGAGATGAACCGGTTTTCTGGGTTGGGTATCAGTATGAATGCTACAAAAGTGAATGCATCTCCGTGGCTAGTAACTAATTATGTAATTGAAACTGATCAGTCGCAAATGATAGATGAGCATTTTTTCTGTTCATCTTATGTTAATTTGCTCTTTTTTTTGCTGCATGCGATATACATATAAATGTTGCGTAACTAATGGAATGAGTTTTAAATTTCCTTCTCGATGTGGGAACCAGATGTTCATTGTAATGAATGTGCGAGGTCACGGAAATTAGTCGTATTCTTCTTAATGAAATCAACTGTTTTTTTTTCTCATAAATATATATATTTTTCTTTTAACACTATCTTTAACGTACTTAAAGTGTTCTAACAATTCTTACTTTTTACCTTGAAAATTTTTAGGTGTATATAAAATAGCTAAAATAGTATACATCATGATTTGAATTTCCTTATAAATACTGTCGAAAGTATTCAGCACATTATGCTATAATTTACAAAATTACAAAAAAAATTATCTCTCAAGCATCTGGCTAAAATTTTATTAAAAAATAGTTTAAATATCAAAAATAAATTGTTGGGTGCTTTTATAGAGCTAGACATTGGTGAAGATGATGATTTTTTTTTCTTTTAAATTACAAAAGAGAACTAAATCAACCTTCTGGCTCTTTAACATGATAAACGATTATTTTCTTACTTAAAATGACATAGAAATGTTAAATGTCTTCTCGAAAAAAAATTGGAAAAATAGACGTTTATATGACTTCACATTTTGGAGTCCATCATCCTTCGATACTGCTCGTATTGCTTACTCTATCAAGCAAGTTCTGAGCAGAGCATTACAAACACTATATGGATCGCAATTAGAACTAGGACGACGATCTTCTAAATATCCTTTTCCTGCATCGGCAACACCTCTTGGAATTCTTACACTTACACCACGATTAGCAACGCCCCATGAAAATTCGTTTATTGATGATGTTTCCAATTTACCAACTAATCTTCTCTGATTATCTTGACCCTCTTTCGGATCATATGCACGAATATGTCTGGCCTGATGTTTTGATAGTTTTTGAATGGCGGCTTCAATTGCTTTCATTCCTCCATCAGCTCTCATAGCTTTTGTTGAGAAATTCGTGTGTGCACCAGCACCGTTCCATTGTCCCTCCATTGGTTTAGGATCAAATGTTACAACAACACCATACTCCTCAGCTATACGTTGTAGAATGTATCTGGAAATGTAAGAAATATTTTGTTTTTAATTGTTGTCTTTTTTTCGAGGATAAGTTCTTAGGCATGAAATTTTAAATGGAGCCAATGACATCAATCTCTTTTATTTTGTTGGTGACTTCAACGAAAATGTAGATCTCCTTTAAATGGATAGAAATATAATCGGACAAATCCCCTAAACTAAGTATCTTTGCCTAATATTTCATTACTAAGTCGATATAAATTTCTCAATGTATTCGACGACCTCTAACTGATTTGGCATTATCAAGAAATTCTACTTAAATCTTCTTTTTTTCTTTATTTTTTTAACTCGTACTCGTATTTAAGTACTCTTTCGCCATTTTATAGATGATGACCCAATAGATTGGTTATCTCATGAGGCCGTACTTTTTAAACTCTTTCGTTTGATAAAATGTTGTTAAGTCGAAAAAGACTCAATACTTTGTCTGTTTTTTTTCAATGCCGCTTGTACTGGATGAATACAACTGAAAATGTCTGTAGACGCAATAAAAAAATCATTCCAAAATTGATGTAATTTAATTGTAAGCAATATCAACAATTAACAGTCGATAGAACTAGTAGTAGTTCAAAAAGCTTTGAGAATGACTCAATAAAAAGCTTATTGAGATAATTCATTAATTCTTTAAAGTTAGATAAGATCGTCGGGTATCTCAATATCGTCAGCTACAAAAAACCTATCAGAGTAAGGTGGAAAGAATTTTTGGGTACTTGAAGATCACGAACAGAACAAAGAAAGAGTACATCGAAGAAGAGTACGATTTAAAAATTTTTAAAGATAATCACGTGATTGTGCAGAAAGTCGCCAATCGCAGATGAGGGAAAAGAAAATTTGGGGCAGAGTTTCGACAGGAGTTTGAAGTCATTTCTAGAATCAAAGGCTTTACAACACAATCCTTGGTTGTCAAATAGTTTTTATAAAGTGCCGGATGTATACCTATTTCATGTTACTTTTAAAACATCAGTTTTACATTTGTAAGACGAAATAAATCTCCGCTGTCACTTGGACAGTAACCTATAGTTGGAAATGTGGATCATAGTGAGCATAAATAAGATTTCTTCAAAAGCTTTCTCGGCCAATGGGCCGAAAGTCGTTTGGAGAAGATGCAGGTAATTTTTTTAGAACTGGGGATGACTAAAACCTATTTCCGTTACGCAAAGAAGCGAAATCTAGTCAGGTACTGGGTAAAGGTGTGAGTTATAACAGTGACTATTGCTGGAAGTATCAACTTAAGAAAACCAGAAGACAATTCATTAGCGCCTATATCAGAATATAGTAGAGAAGATTGCCAAACAAAACCTAATTTTCGGTAAGACACCAGAAGGCAAAAAAGTGTCGGTTAAAAATTCTTAATACAGCCCGCAACTGGTACGAATCTACGCCTCAACCAGCCCGGAACATTGAATCAAATCCCACTATAAATCAGCCAGATGCAAACACTATATTACCCAACTAACTATCAGTGGGTGGCAGTGGGCATATATTTTTGCTGTTCTATCTGGACGCTTGTCAGCATCTGGAGGCATCGATAAGAAGAGTCAGCAGATAGACTGATGTGCATGATGGAATTGGTTGTAGTGTAGGATTAAATAGGATAGGAAAATTCGATGTTTCTGATGAGACTTCTGATTGAGTTTATATTCTGTGGCAGTATAAAACATAAGCTATGAAGTAGGGTTTATATATGTGTGAAGTAGTTCGTTACGAGCACTTTGAAGATAGGGATAGGTAGTGTAAGTAGTCCGAACATTAGTCATCGTTGTTTCCATTCGTTTGTCTGGCAAATAGCTCGAAAAGATTCAATCTTGGATATCGATATCTTGAAAATCGCTGCATCAATACAACGGCTTCACGCTACAATTGTATTTAACAACGGCTTCACTCGACTACTGAACAATAAGAACGAAACGAATCGAAGAATCCATTTTAAATTTTAAGTTCTATAATGGAGCGACATTTTCTACACAGTAAACCTTAAAACCGCCGGAACTGTTTTTTGCTCTATTTTATTTTTTAAATGTTTTATTATAAAAACAATGATCAATTTTTTAATTAATTTTGAAATTTTCCTGTAATTTTTTGAAATGAAATTTAAGCTAACATGGCACCACTTGACTTGAGAAATTTTGTTATATTTGTTGGAAAAGAGTAACACCTAGGTACACTCTTTGTACAAAGAATTTGTATGTAACATAACTCATTCATGTAAAAGATGAAAAAATAATAATAGAGGAAGTTTTCAAAGAAAATATATATTTTTTTAAATTTATTGATCATGTCCAAATTTGTAAAGTATTATTTATGAAGTGGAAACTTCTACATGAATGAAATTGATAGCGTAGTCAATTACCTGTGAAAGAAGTACCATTAGGTTTATGGTACGTTCAATTTCTTTAAAACTCCATATCTCAGTGGATATGGCAAATGGACCCCACCTCCACCACTCAAATAATTCTTTTCTTAGAATGAGAAAAGGAATCATCCCTTAAGGATTAGCGCGTTTAACTAAACAAATCTGTAATCATTCTTTTCGAAATTAATTACCAGATAATTTGCAATCGATGGACTTTAAAAATTCTAATTCCATTTGTTTCAATTCCGGAATGATAGAATTACTAATATGAATTATTATCCCAAGCAATAATGGTTGGAATTGCAATTGGTCATATATTCAACTGAAATTGCCAACGCAATTTAAATCTAATTGAGAAGGAATTACTTCGAAATTGCAAGACGATTTTAATTTCTTAATTCCTTTTCAATTCTTCTAGAAAAGGAATTCAAAGGGGAAATATCACGATTTTCGGTACATGTTCAACTGACTAAAATGGAGTTTCATGCCTTATTAAAAGTGTAAAAAATTCTATTTTTCATTAACTTACATTAACCTATGCTTTTAACCCCATAACCGTAAATATTTAAAAGAAACTCGAGATTTATAACTTCATAATCTCATTCAACATTGGTTTTTCATCGCGCTTTACTAGAACAATTTCACTAGAACTATTTTTCTGGAAAACTTGACTGTAAGCAGCTGCAAGAATAACTCTAAACTTTTTTTCCCTCTTGTTAAAAATCGATAAATTTATGTACGAATACTACTTTGATACACTATACAGTTGTAAATTAGTTCTGCGTTGTGGCAAATAATTTTTTAAGAACTATTTTCATATTATAAATAGTTTGGAACCTACCTTGAAACCCACAAATCATCGGCAACTTTCATTCCTACGGATGGTCCAACTTGATATTCCCATTGTGCTGGCATTACCTCTGCATTAGTTCCGCCAAAATCAATTCCAGCATAAAGGCAAGCAACTGCATGAGCTTCAACAATATCTCTTGCAAAGACACGATCAGCACCAACACCACAATAATAAGGACCTTGGGGTGCTGGGAAACCTACTTTTGGCCAACCAAAAGGTCTTCCATTAACATCGAGAAGGGTGTATTCTTGTTCAATGCCAAACATTGGTTCGTGCTCCTTCAATACTTGATTTACAGCTTCTTGCATAGCACTCCTGTGATTTGAAGCAGTCGGTTTTCCATCTGGTTGATAGGTATCACACATTGCAATGAGGTCATTCTCTCCAGGTTTGAAGGGATCTTTGTACATGGCTCGAGGTACAAGGGTGGTATCGGAATTTTCACCTAATGCCTGGTATGTTGAACTACCATCGTACTGCCATTTGGGTAATTCTTCTACAGCTTTTGGTATAAAGTTTACTACCCGATCCTTCAGTCTTATATTTTCACCAGTACCATCCACCCAAAGGTAGGTGACTTGGATTTTATTTTTTGGATATTTCAAGTTTTTATACCGACTCAGGATGGTTTTGTCTAAAGCGGTATTAGGTGAGCCCTCGAGGAACCCATTTCTAACTTGTGATGTGCTGATGCCTCTCATGCCTCCTAGCACAGAGGTGCTAGACAATTCTTTGCGAATAAACAATCCCACACAACGGAGAGCCATTTTTTCTTTTTTTGGTTAGTCTAAAGTTCCCGTTCTACAATACTTTTTGAACTGAACGTTAAGAACGAATGTTCGCGACTTTAAAAGCAGCGCGTTTACGATTAAAACTGGAAAGCACTATTCAATCTAAATTCCACACGCACGATCACTTCATTTCCATGATAAATGCACTTCGCACGATTGACTAAAAATTCAGAACCTGTTCCGCGGATGAGAAGTCTTTACTACGAGCGATCTTTGACTATTCGAGAGCCTTGCGCCCATACTCTGCGGAGCTCGGACCGTTTATGAGCTATGATGAACCACCACCTAAACGGAACACGTTCACTTTCCTCCGATTAACTAAGCTTCGCGTTGAATATCGAAGCTAATTGCCAGCACTCGAATCGAATCCGCAAACAAAACGAAAACTGCCAACGATCGTATTGAACAGGTTCTCATTTATGTGCAGCAGCCAAGAGATAAGTTAGTGCCGCCAGCCAGTAAAAAGCAATAAAATCCGCCGAGTCTGAAAACTTTAACAACAGCTGATTTTTACGACCTTTCATCGAAATGTACGTGGAGTTTGGGTGGGAGCGAGAAGACAAGAAAACAATGACTACGCGCGAGTACACATTGTGGCGGCAGAAATAGTATTCGTACTGCGTGCTCGTGTAGTCGCCCCGTAATTTCCCCCAGTCAAATATCAAATACTCTCGCACACAGAATCCACTCGAGCTTTTGTTAGCTTCCAGAGGGCAGGACATATGAAGGATAAAGAGCAACATCTCCATTAATTTCGCGGCATTAGCGAGCGCATTCTAGTGCGCACTTTCTTTTTCTGTGCTTCCCCAAGGTCAGGAAAAGATGGCTCGTCCCATCGACCAGACGAGTGCATCCGCTCCATCTTACTGTGAAAACACACACACATTTGGGTGACCATGCGCTTGGCGCGTGAAACTCTTTCATTTGGCGGCGTGACGAAAAGCAGAAGTCACCTTTGGACCGAGATTAAATTCCCCAGAATTTTCTTCCGGAGCATAAAATTTTGTTTTCCTTTGGCTACGTTTTGGTCAATAAAATTCTTATCACGCCGTCTATAGATGGTCGGTCGGTTGTTCACGTACCACAACGTCGTCTACGTGTACTTACATAGTGGTAAAATTCCACTCACCCGCCTTCTCACTAGATAGAGTCACCACCACAGCAGCCTTAAAACACTTGTTTTTGACGTCGTCGATATGATACGAGAACGGGAGCTTATTGTGATGACATCAGTGGGCAGGTTTCATGTTGAAAAGCCTATGACTCGGAGGGGAATTCAAGTCTGTAATTTCTACTTTCTTATCTTCTATTTCAGGCTAATCAAAATTCTGGGAGGAAAGATGGAATTTCTTTGTTTAAGCTACACACTGTTTGGTAGTCTGGTATTACCACAAAATCAAGATAAAAGGTAAGAAATGGGGAATAATTTAATGATGGACAGACAACGTTCTTATACAGTATACAATTTTCAAAAATTGAATATGAACAGCTCTGATAAATCAGGTGAGGATTTTA
Organism: Dasypogon diadema; assembly: GCA_006980735.1. NCBI lineage: Eukaryota > Metazoa > Arthropoda > Insecta > Diptera > Asilidae > Dasypogon > Dasypogon diadema. The sequence goes on from QYTT01092609.1 coordinate 77,252, forward strand.
GAAAGTGATGCAATGGTTCAGTGAGGTGCCTTTTTCTTTTTTACTTTAGAATTTCGAGAACAAAATATTTGGTTTTATTTTAGGTGACCACTATACACATTGCTAAACTATGGAAAACAAGAATTCAGGGTTACGCTAAAGATGATGTAATTAAGCTGTGTTCATTGGCATTGTGTATTTAGAGAGGAAATATTGTTTCCGATTTTTTCGAAATATTTAATACGAAGTAAATTGAGGTGATTTTGTTATATGAATTTAAATTAGAACATAGAACATCCAAAATCATCCATAACATTAAGTCAAGTCATATGAAATATCGAATTTTTATAGAAAGAGTTTATGTTGAGTATTTTTGAAAATTATTATTGACTTTATTGATTTTGATAATAGGTACCATTTGCGTTTACGACATCGAGTAAAAAAGAAATCACCAATCTACTTATCATAAGGGAAACGGAAAGCTCCCTCAGGATGTCTTGTTTACGAATGCGTTTTCAAATAATTTCAATACCCCTACCTTGAATAAGTGCTTGCTGCAATACATTACAAAGAATACCTTTGAATCCGGTTCGAAGGACCAATTTACCAACTTTCCACAGATATTTTGTAATAGGAGGAAATTCAATAAAATAACTATAATTGAATTATATGACCATTATTTATTACAAAAATGATAAAGCATTCAAGTATTTTTTATGCAACTGAACACAAGATGGAGTTACTTGCTGGACACGAACATTTAAATTGAATTAAATTTTGGAGTGAAATTTCGAAAAACATTTGAAACATGTCTACATGAATACAATTCAGATTTAAAGGGGAAACGGAGGGGGGGGGGACTTTGAGTGAAGCAGAGGCCTTTGTAAAGAGATGGTTCAAAAACAAGCATCGTCCGCCCCAACTGGAATGATTTCCGGTGATATCAAATGGATAGACCAGGCGGAATATGCGGCCGATGAGGTTCATGAGTTCACCCAGCACCTGTGAAAGAGAATACCCTTTCCACTGAAGAGTGAGAAAGTCTACTGAACCCATCAATCGATCAAATAGACATATGTTAAGATTAGGCTCCAACACCGCCATGCAAGACATAAGACAAGAAAGACATTCAACTCTAGTTCTAAAAAAATGTTTATATGCAAGATTTTTCTAGTTATTCCCGCAATCTTCCTCAAAGTCCCTCACCAATGGGGAACGCAACGAAATCATAAACGTAACATTTTACGCAACCACTCTTCGTAATTTAAAGGAAGCAATTAAAGGCGGGGAAAACTGACTGCAAGTGTATTGTTTCTTCAGGACAATGTGCCCGTCCACACAGCGCGTGTTTCGAAGGTAGTAGCAGTTAACGCAAATTTTTCAAATAAAGAAGAAGTGTATTTTTTTACAGTGAATTGAAAATTTAATTACTAGATGCAATAAGTGTATTGAGATTATGGGCGATTACATTGAAAAATAAAAATTATTTCAAGTTATTATTCGTTTTTCGTCATGCTGATACTGAGAATAAATTGAACACCGCTCGTAAACCAGTATTAAATTGCAAATTATGAATCCTCCTACAAAAACTAGATAATATTTAAAGAGGACTTTCTTTTAAATAGTAAGCTTTCTACAGCTGCAGTATATTTTCCATTATATTTAGACAAGTCGAAATTTTTTTACATCCTTTTCATGCTTCTGCAGACGTAAAAGACGAAATTACTCTTACTGTTCCTTGTTTACTAGAGTATATTTTTTGTGTGGCACCCTGAAGGAAGAACTTGCTTAATCCAAACCTCCAGAGGATTGCCCGTGTGCAGAGTTTAAACTGTTTAAAGCAAAAGCACTTTATAAAATTGGTTCACGTGATGCCTTCGATTGTTTACCTTTTGCAAGTCAATCAATTTTAATATAAGAAACAAGTGAGTCTAATGATAATGCTAAAGAGGGTTACCTTGTTATATAATATAATGGACACCTTAGTCAATAAAAGAAGTGGAACAAAAACGGAGAGTAAATGTGTGTTTTGATATGAAGCAAATCATGAAATTTGATACAAAACATTTTCAGATGTTATTTAAAGTTAATAAATTCCCCAAAGATTATTTTAATTTTCAACCACACGAATATACTACATACGTTCATGTAATTGAATAGTACAAGGTTAAATGAAGTTTACTTGGATGAAAACAAGTTTCTTGTTGGTAATTTTTGCTAGTCACTCAATGGAACCGCACAATTTCATTAGATAAAGTATCTGACGAAATAGAACATCACAACACTTAGAGTTAGGTTCTTTTGTGCTCAATAACATGGAAGTTCTATAATTATCTATGGCATTTGGGCAGAGTTACAAACAACCTGTCAATCATGTTTAATAACGTCATTCTCTGTAAAAAAAAACGAACTCCACTTATTTGAAGAATCACCACACAATTTTAAAAGATAAGTGATACTGATGGATTTCTTTTTTAAGTAGTAAAGAACTGCCGTATTTAGTTACTATGCAGTAGTGTCCATAAATGAAAAGAGATTTTATCAAGGGTGTAAAAAATTCTACTTAATTAATTCGTAAAAAGTTGGCAACCATAAATATTACGTTAAAAAAAAAAGTGGATACAAAGAGTGAGAGATTTCACTGAAATTATGTGAATAATGGGCTTAAGATACAGAATTCTAGCTGCCAGGGTTTCATGGATCGAATGCCATTTATGAAAATAAATATTGTGAGGCAAGAGTTAATTATTCAGTCTGTTTCTACGGGTATATCGACAAGCAACAAAGTACTCAAATTTACTGAAAACATCGGGTCAAATAACATGCAATATTCACAGATGTTTCTTCAAATTATCTTCCAGATAATATAAAATGTTTACCACTTCTGTTGCTACCTAAGTACTGTAGAATGGTTTCACCTTGAGCTTTTGCTGAACGATATTCAGGGTTATTTCTTTATTACCGAATGAACTAAGAATGAAGGTGTTTTTGAATAAATGTAATTGTAAAAGTTATACGTAGTTGTTACGAAAAACATTTTCTTTAGATTTGATAAAATCATTTTCTTAAGTTTGATTAATTTGAATGCATGCTTTTCGTTGGGGAAGTATAATGCTGCATACGTAGGTCTGCTCGTAATAATCCATAAAATTTTAAACTCCTTTTTGTTTTTTTTAATACTCTCCAGGACAGTTGGTAAATTTTTTATCTTCTTAAGGGTTACGGCACACCTACGATTTTTTAATTGGTCGCGCAACCAACCATTGAGTTGGTTGAAATGAAATCCACAGATGTAAATGAAAGCCCGTGCATTATCAATTTTTTAATTGGACCAACTAAAAAGTGACCTATATTCGTTTTTCTGACTTGCAGTCTTATAAAATACATCTATACAAAATTTCAAAGTGATAAGTTGCTGCCTCTTCGAATTATGTTCAATAATCCAAAAATCCAATATGGCGATCCGACCAAGGAGTGGGGGAATATGAGCTATTTTCATTTTATTGGTTAAGCGCCTCATAAAATTGCTCTTTACTAACTTTGAGAGCTATACGTTGTTCCCTATTTGAATTAAGTCCAATAATCCAAAAATTCATTCTGGCGGCCTATTGAAAGAGTGGAGGGATTCGCTAAATTTTCAAACTCAGATCTATTAATTTTCTAAAAATAATATATTACAAAATTTCAGCCTTTTAGTTCAATTCGTTCTTGAGTTATAGATGGACGGACGGACGGACATGCTTAAATCGATTTTTTTTTTTCACATTCTGGGCGTATATATATAATTCATTCTATTCTAGCGTTATTGGTTCTATGCGTTACAAACGTTGGATTAAAACTATAAAGACTTGAACTCTATGTAAAATTCTCCATTTGTTTGGAAGTATGCCAAAGGCGCATTTCAGAAACCTACGAGCCCTTGATAATCAGTAGTTGAAGATACGTTTTGGGATGGATAAATTTTTATTAGGATACGGCCTCAATACGTGTTCGGTTCAAGCAAAAACTTCATCACCTACTAGGAAAAAATTTATTTCAGTCCCATCTCCATGATTTGTTAAATGACAAGATGTAGGTATATTTAATTTTTCATTTTCAAAAAATCGCCCAAGAGTCGAGTTTTTAAACATGTTAGAGTCACTTGAAGACTCATAAGCTCCAACTTCAAGAATTGCAATGAATAGCTTGAATGTGCAACTGCGAGGATCGAAATAGAAAAAAGAGATTTATAGTGAAAAAATAAAAAATTTACATCTATAACTTCAAATGAATTTCCCGCCACAAATATTTAAACGTAATCACCCAAGAGTATAAAATATCAGCAACTGAAAGCTTAGAATTATAACGGGTTTTCTTAGGAGCTAGTTTCAGATTTACATCTCTACTGTTAAACTGAAAAAGTTTATTTCAGCAAGCTTTTTTTTTTACACCCACCAAAAGCTTATTTCAGAAAATCTTTAAAAGCTTCGAAATTTAATTCGTTTATGAGAAAATTTCTTCGGATGATTCTTTTTATAAATACCACACAAATCTCTCAGTAGATGATTTTTCTTACCTTATGCTAAATTCTGTTATATTTTAAAATATATATTGATGTCTCTCATAATTTGTAATTTAATAGCATTATTCTAAGTTCAGTAAGCTTTTTCCATTCAAGCTCATTAAGTACACACAAAAATTGGTCTTATACAGGGTGTTTATTTGAAAATATTACAAGTTTTTCTTGACTAATCACTCTTATGACATCTTGATTATATTTCTAAGAAAAAAAAATTCCACCCTAATAATATAGTTGACGTTTTTCATCGATTTCCTCAAATATGTCTCCGTATCAAGATAGTAGGGCTGGTAAGTTTTAAAATGAATACCCTGTAGAAAATTCTCCGTTTTTACGTTGCGGATTTTTTTTACGTCCTTTGACGCTGTAAAACCCTTATATCTCCTCATAAGGATATCACAGGATAACGACGGATTCATTTGAAAGCGGTTATTTGTGGTTTCCCAACAGTATCTTTAGGTACCTTGAAAAGATATTCAAGGCCAAATTTGAAAAATGTGAATTTTGTAGTCAAATTTGATCAAAAAATTCACATTTACCACATAATCCACATTTTTAAGTACTTTTTCTTTGGTACTTGCCCAGCTCAGCTAGAGATTAGATCTAAAGAATACGGAGGATGTTCAAAGAATTCAAATTTGGCTTCCCGAATCCGTATTCATTGCAAATTCAGACTTGTGTGCTTGTGTGTTGTCCTGATGGAAGAGCACCCTAGCACGTAGCTTTCTACGACGTTCTTTTTTGTTGGTTTCCTACAACTTCCTTGTTTGGTTGACGTAATGAGGACCTGTGATTGTTCTCCTCTCTTCTAAGTGGTCAATTATTATAATTCTTTCCGCATCCCTGAATACAAAAGCCATAATCTTTCCAGCCGAGCTTGAAACCTTGAATTTTTTTTGGAGTTGGAGACAAAGGTCTTTTCGAAATCATGCTCTGCTAAATACCTGACTCGTCAATCTGCCAGGACAATTTGTTCGGTTTTTGTCATGTTATCTGACACTTGATAGAGATACTCATCTACAGTCGAAGCCCCGATTGATATACAGTAATAGCGGCACGGAAAAATAGGGCAAGGAGGAAGAAAAAATCATTGGCTAATTAGATTGATGTAATCTCAGGGGTGAATCATCGTAGCTGGTATCGTAAAATCTTAAATCAGTCTAAAATAAAATTCAAATTTTTTACACAACAATTTTAGGACCTAAGAGAGAGCACCTAAAGAACCTCACAAAAAGGTATTTTTTGAAATTTGCTTCCTCGAAACAAAAGGCAAATTAAAATATTTCTATTTCCAGTGATTCAATTCAACAGCAACCTGGATATCCTAACATAAGTATACCTTTTTTTAATAATGACAAAAATCAGTTAAATGTTTTCCTGAAAAAAAACCCAGTAACCGTAGAGAAAGTAGAACTCTCCCTTCCATCCGATATTGTACATCTACTAATTAAACTACTCCCGAAGTATTCAAATCAATCGCCATCACAAGTATATCACACAATCGTACCCTTCCTGACTGTTTATCTCAATGGTACTTATCTAATTTGACCTTCAAATTCAATCTAGAAATTGAGTAATTTCTGGTAGTAACAAAAAAAAAGATGGGGACGAATGACGCACCTTTCTTAATTTTACTCATCAATATCCATCCATTTTAGCGAATATATTTCCACAAAGGCAAAGATACAGACAACCGCTTCAATATTTCCAATCATCGGCCATTGAAGGGATTTATAAAGCAGTCAATTTATAGCTTCCTATAAAACATGGTGGTTAGAATTGTGGTTCACACACGGTTGATACTTCATACAAATTAACGAGAAATGGAGCCTAGAGGAGCTAAAATCAGTTTGGCAAAAGATGAGGGAAAGGATTCATTCAGGTGATCCGAAAATGAAGGGATCGTCGAAAAAAGGTTTTCTGTACGCAAATTTCTTGTTTTTGACGTACTGTAGCATTCTATTCTAGGACCTCTATTATTCGCCGATTTTATTAATTGTCTTGTACTAGATATGTGTCCTTTGTACCTTTATATGGTTACAGTTATCAAGACACTTTAGACTTATTTAAGATGATACTGCTCTCATTAATATGTCGATTTAGTAGCGCTTTTAAATGAGTTGAGGAAAACGAACTAATCTACAAAAAATAGATAGTATACTATGCATACTATACAAATTATATTAGTTACGTTTATTTTATCACTTAAGTTTGACATATTGGATGCGTAGCAAA
>QYTT01092610.1:0-12349 GCA_006980735.1 Dasypogon diadema
TCAAATAGCAATGTACTGGGAAGTCTATTGACAAGGCCGTAGAGTCGTCAAAAGGAAGATTCCAAAGTGCAGTGATCATAATTCGTCTTTGTTTGCCACAGTATTTCCCTACGAAGCCGTCAACGCTGAAAATGTCACCCAAAACCTGAATCAAGTTGATTTTCCAGTATCGAATCTGGCAGGAAATATAAACCTCTGAAAATCGTCCAGTTACATCATCTTACACACATCTAGATAATTATTCAAATTCAACAACAATACAGTTAGTTTTCAAGATCAACAGGTCGGAGAAAAATGTTGCCAAAGTTTCGCTCGGTCTTACTTCCTCTTCCAAAGACTCCGATTTAAATATTAAAAGTTCAAAAACTGTATTCAGCCGCACGAGCAGCGGACTGAGCAAGGCCGGCCATAATTTCCAGATGCCAGCGAAACGCGCACCAGCACCACCGTAAACCGCAGCAGAATACCAGCGTACGGTGACCACGCCAAGCCCTTAACCTTAGTGACGATCGCGCACGAATCAAATTGACAACAGATGCAGATAAGTCGAGATCAAAACGGAGATAATCGGACTTTTGAGCACTTAACGAATACTTGACGGGTTTTGTTTCTTCTCCGAAATAAAAGCAGAAGAGATGTGAATAAACAAAGGCAGAAATATCGATGACATTTATTCGTGCATGGAAATTCACATGCTAATTTATGTAATTTGCTGGTGTCACCAAGCGGTGTGCCTGTGTAGGAAAGAGGTGCCCCGGGCTGTGGGAATGATATTTAGAATTTTTTAAAGATTAAGACTTCTTCAGCGGGAGGTTTTGTACATTTCACGAACGATTTCTGGGGATAATTAATTTCGCTTTGTTCACATAGCTCTGTTAAGTGTGGTACCTTTGTTCTCTGACATCAGACAAATGTCATATAAGTTTACTAATTGTTGGCATAGTAACATTTCCAAAAGTTTCTGCAATAGAAGCTATTTTATGGTGAAATGAAAGTCTACGAAATGCTTTGAGCTCAAAATTCATCTGGCAAAGGGAAAGAACCAGTGCACTTGGAGCTAATTTACTCTTTCGATCGAGTACTTCGAAATTTCAAACTTTAATTGCACCTATAAACCTCATCATCTTGTTTTCATGCTCCCATTTTGAAATATGTGTCAGCAGACTTGGATTCTTTGAAAAATCATACTTCGCACGGTTATCTTCATTGGTAGAACTCAATCTACACGTCAGCTGTAAATTCCGACCTTTACTACAAGGATTAAAATCGAATAGTCTCAGTTTTCATGCTCTACATGTCCTTGACATCAGTAGCCATATGATAACCCTCACATAATTTCCATATCTACAAGACCATTTCTATTTTAGGCACACACAATCCCCGCAAATTCCATTAATAATAGATATTATTCCATTACTCAATCGCATGACGAAAAGGGCGTTTGCATATCTGCTTTACTATTAAAAAAAAGGCCCTAATGATAAAATATAAAACAACGCCCTGTTCTATAGGACATGTCTACTTGTATGATATTTCACTTCTATCTGAAAGCCGGGGAAATTAGGGTTTGTGCCTTCGACACAGTTAGTTAATGAAAGCCGAAACTTTGTCTTGTGATATACGCCGATCATCTATGGCAACAATAAACTTCAATTATATGATTGCATACGTTCCGTGAAGCAGGCAAATCAAGATAACTTCCCTGGAGAAAAAATTCTCTGTCATGGCGCACTCGAAATTGTACGGTACGTGCGCTATTTTACCCGTGCAATTCGGATTTCGTCGGTCGACACCATGAATGGAACAACTGATAATCGGCATTAACGTAGGCCGTGAGTGATACATATGTTCATATGCATGGCATTACAGACACCTACATGTCATTTGATTAGTGTTTTTGATGCATATTGCTAGGGGATTTATTTAAAGCTTCGCCTTCAAAGTGTCCATTTTATGACTTTTCTGTTGTCGGTTCACATCTCTTTTGTGAAGGAAGGAAAACAATGATAATCTCGAGGAATTGCTGTTGACATAATTTGTTTTCAGTGCATGCTTTCGCAATGGAACGCGATTGTTTTGGTGCTCCGTGTCCATTTTTAGGACCAGATCTGTACATTTTATAGGAACAATAAAAGAACAATTACAAAAGACTTAAGCGACGAACCTAAATTTTACATGAGTTTTTTTCTGATTTCTGTGTAAATCACGAATTGATCGCCAATTGCACTCTCGTAAGAGTTCCATTTTAAAAGGTAGAAAACATTTTCCAAAATTTGTTTATGCATTTTTATTTTACTACTTAAATTGTAGAGAAGGCCTTCATCACTCCCAAGAATCCACGACCCCATATTTTACCTTCAACTGTGTCGAAACAATACAAATTAAGTAGTTCTGCACTATTTTAAGAAATAATTCATTGTCCAAATTACGAACCAAAAACTCTCCATGAATGTTTCAAAATGGAATAACTTTACTGCATAAGAATTATCTATAGATAACTTGCTGGAGCCCTGAACAGTTAAGGCTAACAGTAACTATCTACTAATTCACATGTAAAACCCCATCCCCCACCCCTCTCGCGCATTACGTCATCACATACTCTATATAACTAGTAATACAAAATCGTAAAAGAACAAACAAACAATTAAACCATATTCAATGTGGAAACTATAAAATGTTCATATGTATCCCCGTAGGTATTGGTCGTTCAGTCCCCATCGCCATCCATACAAATTAAAGAGCCACCACCTAGTCCTGGAAGTCCATCAACTGAAACAATGTACGCTGCCACCGGCGGCACGCAAATATACCTTCAGGTAAGAACATTAAAATCAAATGAAATACTTTACACATGTCAAAAATTCGTTTTTAATCCGATAACGATTTATGGGTGGCAAATGAAGCAAGCAGAACAAATGCGAACTTGAAAGGAAATAAGTTGTAGCTGTTCACTCCAACGCTGCACAAATACAGAAATTTTCTTTAATGGCACTGTGCTCCAGTTTTTTTTCGCCAATGACTGCTTCGCATGCCCAGACTCTTACCGATTATTTTCATTGAATCGAATCTATTTGAAGCAGCAAAAAATTCCAAATTCATTAACATATCGCTTCACCTTTTCCACTTCAGTTTACATGACGACCGGAATTAATTCGCTGTAGACACTTCTTAGATACTTTAAAACTTTTGACAAGCAACCAAATTCCGACATTTTTTGCTACTTCACCCAAAAATTCTCGCGGCTTTGATCAGGTTCTGATGTTGTTCGGACGGTATAACAGCCGAGCATTGGCAACGCAGCGTCTCTTATAGGCTTTTGACTGCCCCAAGAAAATACTAAGAAACTAATGAAACAAAAATTGTGTTTACCCGAAAACAGGGTCCCCATCAAACAAGTTCGGCAACAACATCCAGCTCAAATGTAAACACGCAGTCCCCCAGTCCTGGACCATATGTGACGGCTGATCAGTACGGCATGTACACGACACGTTTGGCCACGGGACCCAGTTCAACATTTATCTCAGAACCCTACTACCGAGAATACTTTGCATCTGATGGACAAGGTTATGCTCCTGCCAGGACTATATACGGAGATAGTGAAGGACCCCAGCCGGGCACAACGTATGAAGGTCGATTCGCAACTACACACACAAAAAATGGAACACCCGTCTATGCCAAAACAGTGACCGCCGCTGGCCTTACAGTTGACTTACCAAGCCCCGATTCTGGTATTGGTGCTGATGCGATTACTCCACGGGATCAAAATAACATTCAGCAGGTGAGTCTGATCTGATGTGTTTTTTATTTATGCAATTGTAAACCTTTTTCATTTTATTTAAAAAAAAGGTTGAAATAAAAGATGTATTTGATCTGTTGCAACCTGCATCATCCCATCTATCCCCTTCCCTTAACGCTTTCTTGCTTCCCAAGCTTTCCAATTAAGAACGATAACAAATGCTTCTAGTGAGTAGGCTGTAGCTTTTGCAAGCAAATCTTCTTTAGTTGTGTTTTATAGTGGTGAAGGTTTCTTCTACGCCCAGTTCTTTTTGCGATCTATTCGTAGTAATAACTATGACCAACGATGAAAATTCTAACCTACTGACCAACAGTAGACATCACCGCCATCACCGGTCGTAAAGACAGAAGATCTCTTTCTGTTCTCCTCTCTAAGGAGTCGCAGAACACTTTCTTTCCTCTGCTATTTCGTTTATCTGGAAAATAAATATATGCTCGTCTTAATTTTTAACTACTGTTCTTTCTACTTTGATAATAAGTAACAGACAATAAGACAGTGGTATTTTGGTACCCTTGAGTCGAAAAGATGTGAGATATATAGGACTGCATCTCAAAAAATAGCATTCTTTAGGTAATGCTTTTCCTTCTGTTTATTTTTGGTTATCTCTTCGGGTAATTAGAACAAAACGTCCAGGTACACGTATCTGCCAACTTTTTACTTTTCTGCGACCCACCCGTCCTAAGCCAACGTTAGCATGTGAACACGACAAATTTTCACAACACCACGCCAGACGACACTCCGTAATTATAATAAACGCACTTAATTGAAATAATTACCTCAATAACAGAGCATTTAACACAAATACAACGAACAGCATGCGGTCGCTGGACGTTAGTCTCTACTAGTTGAACGAATTTTGATCTCATATTCGCACGACACCGTCAAGACCAAAAAAACACTATTTCTGTTTTCTACAAAACGCACGCGGATACATAGAGACATAGATACAGGTGCTGCGGATCGACGAGATTTTTCCACCGACATATTTGTACCCTGTTGCAAAATCGTGATATTGCCATGTGATGAGAGATAAGATCTGCCGTCAATTACCTCTTAGTAGTTAGCCAGCATTTATTTTTCTGTTTTAGTGAAAATTTGCCAAGTGATTAAAGCAGAAAATTCCTTTGGCAATTGAGGAGAAATTTTCCTCCAACACCGCTTCATTGCTATTCTGCTATTCTTCTCATGCATGCCTTTTGCCTTTTTTGCTACTTTACTGATAAATTATTATTATTTTTTATTTTCTGTTTGTATTTCTTTTCAGTCGTTCGACTACACCGAACTGTGTCAGCCCGGCACTCTGTTGGATGGCAATGGTGCAATTCCAGTTTCAGTTAGCAGCATTCAGCGGACGGTTAATGTCCATGCTAGCCAAAATAGTCCAACAACTTCGATTGGAAATAGCAATCCAACAACAAGATCGCGGCCATGGCATGATTTTGGTAGACAAAATGATGCCGACAAAATACAGATACCAAAAATGTAAGTATAAAAGAAAATGTTGATTATTGTTTAGAGGTTAAAAGACACAACCCCATCCCTGAAAATATGAAAATTTTTAAAGTTCGAGAATTTTCGGTTTGGTCTGGTTTAGAAAGAGCTGAATTGTCGATACCAATCAATCCTACAATACAACTAAATCTTCCAAATTTGAATTTTTATTAATTCAAAATCATTAGTAGCTTACAAATGTGCTGAATTTAGATTTTCTAAGAAAGAGGACGATACTGCCCTTCTGTTCCCATTTCTGTCTTGAAATTTGCTCTCATTAACAAACCACACATGCTATCAATGAGAGAAGTATGTGTTATACCTCGATATAAAGGACGTCCCAACAAGAGCGGAAAACTTAAATTCCAAATAAAATAAATGATTTAATGCCGAAATTTTGATTTAATTATAAAGTGGGAATTATGTATCTTCTTATAGATCTGTTTCCAAAAATTCAGTTAATTACAGAAAATAATAAAAAAAGAAATTGTAGCCAAACTCGTTAGTCGCGGGACTGTACACTTTTTATACATGCCACCCACCAGATCCACACATTTCTTCTGCGAATTTTATTTTACTTTTCAGTTTTCACTTTCTGATAACTTTTTCCATTGATATAGCGGTAACAATTACAGTTAATTCTGAAGGGCTAAAATTTGGTTTCACGTTGCATAGAATGACCGGCATATATATACAATATCCGACCGTTTCATCAAAATGCGTCATCCTTTACTCTCAACAGTGTTGTCAATCAATCTAAAGTTGGAATATGTTGAAAACGGATGTATTGGCTATCAGGTAGTCTGAAACCGTTTTTTCAAGAACTGGTAAGAAAAATCAGGTGGGTGTAATCTACTCGTTTTATTTTATCAAGCATTTCTCTCCCGCAATATTTTTCTAAATCATCAATGGGTGAATTCTAAATACTTGAAACAGTGGGCTAATTGGTGAAAAGTAGCCTAAAGTGACAGTCACGATGCAATTTCTTCCCAATTTCCTATAAGCAAATCAAACAAAAGCAGTTTGTCGAAAAACACAGTCTTACGAAGACATCAACAGAAAGTAAACTAAGTTCCCCGAGCATTCTACGCTGCAGTGTTGTTTGTTAGCCTCTCTGATTTTAAATTCGTTTTCAGTACGTCTTTGAATCTATTGGGAAAATCCTCGATTACCCGATAGTAGGTGATTTCCGCAGCAACAGAAATTCCCACCGTGTAATTTTCTGCATGCAAAGCTGATTGACGATCACAGCCTGGAATAATTTTGCATTTTGGTCGTCTATGGAGCGGCCGATCGGGGTCATTCCCTGGATATCTTTCATCATATCTTGTTATTTTTGACATTTACATGAAATGCAATCATTCTCCTTTGCGTAAAAAATATTTTTAAGTAAAAGGAGTTTCCCTCCAAATCACCTTAAATTGACGTGTGCCCATGAACATGAGACACGAGTGCGGGGTCCGTGCGTTCACATTGATGACATTCGAAATTGATGCTGGACGCGAGAGAGAACGGTCGCAGTCCGCAGAGGCGGCAGGGACCTTCAACTGCATAGTCCGCGGGCCCATTAGCGGAACAGAGCAATAATCATCATATCTGAGACGATCACTGCTGAAGGATATTGTGATGGCCTTCGATAGTTGCTTGCATAAATTTTAAATTTTATTTTAATAACATGATGTGCGCGCAATAAACCGCACTGGTACTGGGGCTGGGATCCGTTCGTCGAATGCTGCCCTCGTTTGGTACAAATTGGACACACACAAGACACAATACTTGCGGAGATTGGGAGCAGCGGAAAAGGCCTGTTCACACAGAATGCGCGGAGAATTGTCGCCGGTATTGATTTAAGGGACGTCAACTACAAATTGTGATCTTTCGCCGAGCCACACATGGAGGCAGGGGAGAATTGCGACCAGGAAAATTCGAGCGGAATTGCTGTCAATTAAAATAACTTCTTGTAACAGTCAGTTGGGACCATACAGCGGGGAGAAAGAATGCACCGTCACCTTGCGCTATTTCTTTGTGGCTCCCATGCCACGGGAGAAATGCAGGACTAAAATTCTTCAACTTCAGTCAGAACAGCAGCACAGCAGTCCGCTATCGTACAACTTCATTGCCCTGCTTAGCTGGGAAGACAAGTCAAGGGCGAGGTAATTGTCTTTCGGCTTCATTTATTGACGAGTATCCATCCCAATTTCCTTCCTCGTCTTTAAGATCCTATTCTTCTGCGAACTAGAGCACGATCTTAGGTGCATTCCGTTCTATAGTTGACCACAATTGGCGGATGCTGGAAACAATGTTGGTGCTCTGTCCTGATCAGTACGACTGGAATCAGTAGGCGTTAATTTGGCTCACCTCTGGCTGAGCCGAAAATTTCTCGATCCCACCGATTGCAAGTTTTTATCCAGGTATCTGTAATCAACTGCCGGATCGAATTGCGCTAGCGTTCCGCATAGGTGCCTATATCGTCCGTGGATCAAATGTGCGCATTATTCACAAGCTCAACCGCATCAGAACACGTGGCATGAATTACTCTCCTGACATTAATAACTGCCAGTTAAAACTACAACCGCATTAAATATTTAGCCAAGACGCAAAGTAAACTCAGCTGCTACCACCATTTTTTGCAACTCTATACCTGAGCAAGGTGAGATATGGTTATGAGCAGACCTCCAAGCCCGCACCGGCTAAGTGAGTCGTAGCAGCTGGGGTTCTATTAAAATTAATATTCAACTCTCAGTCAATCAGTTAAGGCAGTCGGTCATTACGCGCTGCCCGATAGTTCTGGAGGTGAATCGTTTGCAAGATCCACTGCGGAGCCCCGCGTCCCGCGATGACGGCAACATCATAAATCATCCCGCGAATAAATAATTGTAATAGAGAAATTAACATTTCACATGGGAACAACTGTGAAAATTCGCGATGAGCGAAACTGACAATTGCAGAAAAAGGCAGCGATGCTGCAAACGCTTCCCAGCGATGATTAGTGGGTTTGTGTTTCCGCACTGCGCTGCGCTCGGACTGCTCTGGCGACGGCCCCAAACCTTCGCTTTACGACGGGGCTTCGCGTTCGCATATCATTGGGAACTGAGGTGATTAGTGATTGCATTGAGCGCAATTAATCAGAAGTCAAAGTGGCCTGCTCGATAGGAGCAATAATGCGCTTGGGCCACTCGCGGATGCGGATGGGTCTAACTTTCTTCTGTCAATCATCAGACACAGACAGGAATAAGTGAATGTTTGCGAATGCACCTCATGGGCGGTTCCATGTTAATTGATTGGCGACTAGCCACAGTCGCTGAGGTGATTTAATCTTCCATTTCAGACCTGATTACCAGAGCTAAGTATTTTAAAGTATGAACTAACAGAAATTGAGGTGAAAATTTGTCAGTATTTTTAATGTTTAAGCATTTCTTTAATGGCTTTGAACCAGCTCTATGCAAAGGGCACTCGACCGGAATCCGAGAAATTGCTCCAAGATCAACGACCGCTAGTTTAAAATCGTTAAATAAATGTTTGAATTCTCGATTTTATGAAATATGTACTTTGGAAATAGCTTTTTTCGGTCTCGATTCATTAAACTTACATCAAAATTGGGATTGTGAATATTTTGTGAAAACATACCGCAATTATGTACCTACTTTTCTCTGATTTTCCTAGATTTCTTTCATTTATTTTCTGCACAGCCTGAATAAAACCATACTTTCTTCTCTTTCAGATTTTCAAATGTAGGCTTCAAATATCACTTAGAGAGTCCAATTAGTTCTTCACAGAGGCGGGAAGATGACCGGATAACGTACATAAACAAGGGTCAGTTTTATGGCATCACGTTGGAATACATCCCGGATCCAGACAAACCTCTTAAAAATACAACAGTCAAGGTAAGACAACAACAAAAACTGCCAAACTTAAACCGATTTATTAGAATGTGATCCTCCAGATGCCTTTGCATCCAGATCACAACCCTTCCTAGAAAGAGGTTTCCCTAATCACGTGTAGACTTTTCAAAATCAATTTTTCAAGTCAACGTGTTAACATAAAATTCGAATTAATCACATTCCGCGAGGATCAGAGAATCTGTCAAAATTAATTTATGTTTGTTTTGCTGCCCCATCTGTCGCATTTCTTTTCATCCGAAGGAAAAGTTTTAAAGACCTCGGAGATGCAACCTCATGAAAAAGGAGCAGAACGATGCAGGGCCAAGAAACAATAATTCCCCTAAGGGAATGGAAAGGGTTGACGGTGAACCCTAAGTCTGCTTGATAAGTATGAATTATTTCTTAAAAGACGGAAGAACTTTTTTGCTGGGATTAGAAAATAAATTTTAAGAAGAGGTCGTCACAAAAGTTATCAAAAAAGCAAAAGCAATTAAAATTGTAACTGGCACCTGAAAGATGTAATTTTTTACCACAATTCCAACAGAAATGCAAATATTCCGTCAATTTATGGATGAATTTTGTGCTAATACAAGAGTGATGACATCGCCGTTTGAATATCCAGTTCGAAAGACATATTGGCGATAATGAATTAGGTGGCATATTCCTCCTGCATTTCCTTAAAAGCTGACACTTCGATAGCTATTAGCATCCGGGAAATTTTGCTTATTTAGTGGAACTTGAATAAGAAAAAATGTTTCAATTTTGATTTTTGACGCAAACTTTAGACACGTCGAAGTTCACGATTGCTTTATATTCATATATTCATATATATATATAGGGCCTACTTGGTAGATTCAAATATACATCCCCATTATTTGCATGAGGAGTAGTGTGGAAGAAAAGGTTAAATTAATATTGACGGACTTATCAAACGACCAGAAGCCTTTCTGGTCATTAGGGCTTTGCTAATGATGGAATAGTATTTTTTGCGAGCTTCAGTAAAAACCTGGCTTGTTCCTTGGATTGTATCTTATCTGATAACTTTGTAATACTTTATGCTGTTTCAGTATATCAATATATCACTTCCTAGATACAACAAAAATTTTCATATCGTAAATGACCATTTTCTAAATTAAGATTTGTGCGCTGTACTTGATGATCATTGCTATGAACAAGTAGCTTTATCAATACATAAACTAAAGTAATATGTAAAATACTTAGCAACTTGCAAAAACCAAGGAAGAGAGTATTACGAGGCCACTCCGAATTGGAGGTTAAGGTTTCAGTCATTTGGTATTTGTCTAAATATAATTTCTTATGAAAATACTTTAGGTAATAATAGCTCAGTTATGTCAATTAGTTGATCTTGAGAAGGCAGTCTTTAGTATGTTTAACTTCAAATTTTTTGCCAAAGGGCTTATATATAATTCTGATTTCAATGTCCAATATTAACACTACCTTCAAAATTTTACCAACCTTAGTAAATAAACCCATTAAAAACTTCTTCCTAAATAGGTCCCTAATTGGCCCTGAGAACCTTGTAAATATTTCCAAGAAATGAGTAATTAAGAAATATTCAACCTCTTGAAATTTAAAAAAAAACAGCAAATAATTAGAGCCAATACGTCAAAAGTTTAACGATAAGACATTTAGCCAGCAATCGTTCCGCACCATAAAAAAGTTCGAGGGAAAAGGTCACTGTGAATGAAATCACTGACGGGTTCTCACCTGCCAAAACTACTCAATTTCCATCCCCGCACGATCCCTGCGACGGTTGCAATGATCTCTTCACACACAGAACCCAAGCGAAAATCTGTTTACGATACAATCGCGACCTTGCAAGTGACTAATTTATCTCGCGCATGCCTATCGAAGCTGGGAGATCTTTAGCATATTTTTCATCTGTTGATGATTTTACAGCAGGCTTAAAAGTCTTAAGTTTCTCATGTCGGACCAGGAACAAATAAAATCTTTTGATTATGGGGCAACTCCGTTGACTTTTTAAAGCCCACTTAAAGTGGCGGGGTGAAGGACGCACCTGTGATTTCATGAACGGTACACGCATCATTAAGTGCCTCATCCGAGTGCTTTCAGATTATGTCCATCCAAACACGCGACCTTCGCATCCAATTTAGTTAGTGGTCGGTCGCTGTCAATGCCCCCATAGACCTTAGTGTCAGTTGTTGCACTCCAGCGATTCACAAAGACCCAGGTCGCCTTTTCTTTAATTTTCAACTTGCCAACGAAGCACCACCGAAAGTATTTCACTATAGCAATGAAATGTCAATTTAATGCGATTGCGATCCGAATTTTACACCAGGGCAAAATTCATCCTTCAGACCAGTTCAATGCTTCTTTTACGCGGACGTGACAGCATCTCAGTAACCTTAACATTTTGCGTTTTTTCCCATTGGCCCGGGCTTTTCCAGCAGCACAACAAATCCAATCTCGTTAAATTGGTCAAGTTTCTAATGCCAACAAGAACATTAGTTTTCCAGCAAGGTGAACACCCGTCAAAGGGGCATTGTACACCCTAATCACTGGCTTGAGCTAATGGGAATACATCCCAATCCGACCCTTTATATGATCTTCTTTCTGTTCTGCTGCAGTATTTTTCCCCACTTACACAGTGCAAATCGCGACCAACTCTCGCAGGTGTTGATCATAACTAGAGACAAATCGTAGGGCTTAGAATTGTGTGATAAACGCTGGTGAACTAAATCCCTGCTCCAAATTTGCAATTTTATGTTTCCGGCATACAGAAGAAATCTATTAGATTAATTTATTCGTATCTGATTATAGCTTCGTTATTCCTTCATAGCAGCTGATGTAAGATTTTCCGATGATTGCTGTTTCGAATGGAAATGGAGGTAGTTCCTTAACGAAATGATGTACTTAAAAGATTGAAAACTGGTCAAGAGCATACGAATTACCTGTGGGCCAACACATCATACGTTTTGCTTTTGTTTCTTTTAAGGGGTAAGGAGCAGCGGTAAGGGCTATGATCGTAAGTGCAGATAAAAATAATCGTTAAACAGTTCGCATCAATTTAATTCATTAAAAGAATTTTTTCTACAACATAACTGCACACTTCTGCTGAAGGATGTCTAGAGTATTAATAGGAGTATACCGCACGGAAAATTAAGTCTATTGCTTCTTGTAATCGGATTTAAATGAGGTG
>QYTT01092611.1:6810-31336 GCA_006980735.1 Dasypogon diadema
ATAAACTTCAAAAACCATATGGAAGGAATTTTAAAAGTCTTTTGTTATTATTGTGTCACGTTTTAGTTTTGTATTTTTCTTATGAAATTTTGTAAAATGGTCAGAAGCGTGTACAGTGTTACCAAAAGGCGTCCGAAAAATTGTGCTCCTGATTTATCAGGAGACTACTGATTTTTCAACTAATCTCCTGATCTGCTCTTGAATATCAAATAAAATCTCCTGATTTTCCTACCATTAGCTAAAACTATAAAAAGTATTCTTAATTTTTAATGGCCAGGTGAATGATTTTTTGAGTGTAAAATCGTCATTTTATTAAATTTCACTTTGGCTTTTTTTTTTATAAATCACTATTTTGAAGGAAATTATATATGTGCTTAAGCCAAAACTGAATTATATTTTTGACGGTGATGCCAAAGCTCAGGTGATACCCTATGATGCTAAGTACGGTCATGGCAGGAGCACAATGCAATCAATATTATAATATTTGTTTGTGGGGCGACTAGGTCGCCTCCCTGATATGTGTACGTTCAATTTTTTGTCCTTCATGTGCTTTTTATATTAACATCTGTATAATTAATATGAATTACGGGTATATATAATAATTACACTACAATGAAGTAGGGAAAGATGATGGAGAGGTAGAGCAGGGTGGCGTGGATGGCGTGGAGAGAAAAAGAGTATGTTACCAGTAGATTTATTAGATAGCTTATATTTTCGTATTGTATTATATACAGTGTTCAAATCACTAGTGCTTTGCCATTTATCACATGATTCCTGGAAGTGACATTAAAAAAATTACATACCCACTTCCCATAGGAATGGAGCCTGCGTGTAGTCAAAAGGGTGGATTTGCTTTTTTATGAACTTTTTCACTTAACTCCACATAAATTATTTTTTGTATACATTTTGAAGCTAAGCAGAACGTTATTCTATAGGGAATTCTACATGCGATCAAAAGAATCCTCCACCACCCCAGTCTCCTCTTTTGTTAGAAATTAATAAGGCTCAAAAGTAGGAAATTAGTAAATTAGTACTTTTCATGTACATTTTTACAAACTTAAAATCTCCAGAGGGTATCCACTGGAGAAGAAAATACGGGCGACTAGGCCATCTCACCTGGCCTAATTTGTTACAAATTTTGACCTGGCCATTCGAAGATTAAAAAACGAGGCTATCTAAAAATTTTACGGAAGGCTCAAACAAATATAAGTCTTGATCAGCTGTTGCTATTATATTTTTATTAAGGGTAGTCACGCATTATTGTATTTAGTGTTGTAAATATACAAGGTTGTAAATTTCAGAGTTTTTCATAGTTGTTTCCATAGAAACGGAAAATTTACACCAAATACTCAAATACAAGGCCGAATACAACGGAGCGTGAATACCCTTATTATGTCATCTTTGCAAATAAAACTGATTTATTTATTTATTTTTTTTTTTGAAGAACTAAAAATTAAAAATGTTTTTTCAATATAATTTCGTTTTTTTCTCCAAAACTTGTAATTTTTTCAGATAATTTTATCAAATCTCGAATATAGTTTTGGTTAAGATAGCTTTTGCTTGAAGATTTTTTATTTTGCCTGCTGTACTAATTTCTAAAAAAAAACACAAACCTTGGAAAACATCCATAGTTTGCATATTTCAAATGCTTTCAACAAAAACGTCGACTTTATTTCCTAAGTAAACATTTTAATTTTAATTAACTGAAATTAGTTAAAATTGTTTTTCAAACGTTTATATTAGAACTGAGACCTCGAAGTGAAATTGTGGCTTTGAATGTTACTGATTAGGACGAAATGGGCAGTGATTGGCTAGCTTAGCGGTAAGAGTACTCGACCAAAAAGCGAGAGAACACTGGTTCGATCCCAGTTCCAACAACAACGATGTTTATTTCGCACTTTTACCTTCGTCTTTTACAATTTTAATCTGAATTAAATATTATGCAAAGGAACTAAATGATGGATTGGTATAATAATTATTTCTAGATAAATTTGTACAATATTGTTTTGATAAATTGTTAAAATTTAAAACACAGTATTATTTCTTTTGCGTGTTGTTTATATAGCTTTTCTTTCGATATGGTAATTAGCAAATGAAAAGGTAGACGAACGAAGCCAAATATTATTACTGCAAGAGATCCACATAGTTTGAAGAAAAATAGCAGAGAAGTATTAAAAAGTGCTTTTCTCATTGTCACATCAAAAACCGTATATAACACTGTTCTATTTGATTAAGCTAAATAAAAGTTTTAAGAATTACAAAACTTACCTGTTGGTTGTATAATGTCGCTCGAAATTCTTCATCAACATTTTAAACACTCCGTCAGCATCACCTGGATTTGAGCAAGCGTCTCCCATGGAACATCTTCCACCATTCAAGTCCTGCCACATGACCATAGGAACTTCCCAGACTCCTGGATAACTCTTCGTCGGACAAGGAGGTATCATGCAATCGTGGAAAATTTTGTAGTCCAGTGTATACGGCCAGCTAGGTGGACGATTTTCATATACGGGCATGGATGAATCATAGGTAAAGTTGGAGTCGTACAACATTTTGAACATTTTATTCCCTCCGATTGAGAGGAAAGGAGCTCTCATTCCTCGGACATCGGCTAGTTTCACTCCTCCATAAGCAGCAAGAATTTCACGTTGGCCAGCAACTTCTCGAGTCCATTTCTTCTGTGAGAATTGCTCACCAAAACTGTGCCTGGATTTTTAAACAAAATATTATATTGGGAATGATTTTAATTTTAGCGTCAGTTGTTAATAAAGCGTGCAGTGTAAGCGACATGTTGAAATGTGTCTATATGTTTTTATAGTTAAAAAAAACATTCAAATGGAAATGTTGCCAATGAAGGAGTGCAGTTAGTTTTGTTATTTATTTACAATTTTTGTGTCTAGTGTAAAGTTGTGCGGCTCTCCTTGGTTGTATGTTTCTCCATAGTAACGATCTTTCGGAAGCCCCTCTGGGCTTCAGACTTTGATCCAAAAGATGGAAAACTTGTGTAAACTGGTCAAACAAACTACGGCCAAACTAAATACCTTTTATCGAAGTACTTACGATACTGTGTGGGATGCCATTTCGTGACCATCTGCATAAAGGTTTTGCACTTGGCTGTAGTCCGTCCATTCGTGGGAAACATAAAATGTTGCGGTTATTGGACAACCATTGGGATTTACACGGCCTTTTTCGAATAGATCTGTATACAGTTGTTTGTTGAGATCGTTAACAGAATCGTCGAATGTCAATAAGACTATTTGAGGTACACTTTCGACAGGAAGATCACCTATGAGATATTGGGATGGGGTATGCACAGCATAGCGATGATGTGGTTAGATAGATGCATCGCATTCACATTGAACAGAAATGTTCGTTAGTGATTCATGAAAGAGAAAACATATTTACATAAGAATTTTTTAAAACAGACATATATATATATTAAATGTTTAGAAGCAGAAGTTCCTTAAAAAAGTAATGACATATGTGAGAATATGAATCCTTAAGCCCGGTACAGTTCTGTTGAGAGTATCCTAGATGCTTAGCACTTAAACTTACGAAACTGTATGGGAAGCCATCTCATGTCCATCTGCATACAAATTTTGGATCTTGCTATAATCCGTCCATTCGTGGGAAACATAAAAAGTAGCAGTTATAGGACATCCATTCGGGTTTTTCCTACCAGTTTGGAAGAGCTCAATGTAGTACTCTTCATTGAGGTCACTCACTGCGTCATCGAATGTTATTAAGACGATCTGAGGTGTGTTATTCGCCGCTAGACCTCCTATATTCATTTAAATTTTTGTTATTTTTAAAATTTAATATCTATTCTAGAACAAAATTCGAACTTCCTGGAAGCAGTTTGTGAGTTAAGAAAGGAAGAAAAGCCTTCTTAACAAATTTTTAAGCCCTTATTTTGATACTTTAAGAACACTAAAATATTTTTCTATGTCTCAGTGCGGAACTCACTAATTTCATAATTATAGTATTAATATTCAATGGAAAGAGTCAATTGGTTGATTGTTGAGATGTAATGGGCGCTAATGTCAGCAAATAGCTTGAAATATTTGGAAACGATAATTATAATTCATGAGAAAGGGTTTACTCAAGATGAAGCTCAAAGAAACCCTGGATTTATATCAAAACGTGAGTGAATATTAAAAATTACCGTCAGATTTTATTGCACGAATTACTGGCAGAAATGTACTATGTATGCATTCGGCAAACATTTTCTCAAGGGAAGGTTGAAGGCTTTCAGATTTATTGATTTTTTTATGGCTGTACATTATGAAAGTTTTGTAGGTGTGAAATAGTTATGAAGCTATCTTAAAAACATCCAACGTGTGATTATGTAGTGGTCCTTCTGTTTAGCACTTTTTATTAAAATGGTGGGTCTCAGACTGCCCACTCATCAGTGGTGATCCCAGGGTTGCCGCGAACTCCAAAAATAAATATGCTTTTTATAGGAAAAAAATACGCTAAAGCGCACAGTGAAACCTACATCGGTTTTTACCCCTTTATTTTTTACTTTTATATCTCTTAATTTTACTAATAGGCGTCATTTACAGGGTGTCCCGGCTGAAGATGCTGTAATCCTTTAAAGAGCGATTTCTTGGCTCATTCGAAGAAAAAAAATTATATGAAAGAGGGAAGGAGGAGTGTCCACATCGGTACCTTCAAGTAAATATTAAATCATAACTCCGAAATTATTGTATTATTATGCCTTTCAAATATGGAAAATTTTGTTTATGACCAGTAAATTTTAGGAAAATGCAGATCGGTTTATAAAAGTAACTGGTTATTTTTTTAGGTTATTGTTTTAGCACCCTTGTACTTATGTACGAATCTTAATCTACTACAAGTGCTCCTGCAAATCGCTGTGTTTTCATAATTATTATCGCGATTTTTAATCAAATTACACATAATTTCTGAATAAAGACTTATTCGGGTTGTATTTGTTGCCAAAATCTCTACGAATTTCAATGTATATCTAAAAAACTTGCATCAGGAATCCGACGTGGTGGAAATTCACGTAGATACTCCGCCCGCGCAATTAAAGTATTGTTATCACATAATCCATATACTGACTAATTAGGGCTAAAGTGTTTTCTATAGGTCTTGATCTGTTAAATCCGAATACCAATTTGGTTTTCAACTAACTTTGTTCATTTGCGAGTTAGAAGTCATTTGTGTTGTGACGTCGCGGCATCTGGTGGTATTGGAGTCAGTATTGATCGGAGCTATTCGATTAAATTCTTATTTGTTAAGCACAAGTGAACTGATACATTTTGCTGGGTATATATATATATTTTGAATTAAATGGTGCGCACACATAAGCGGAAGTCACCGAATGTAAATAAAAGTAGCAATGAATTTTGTTTGGAACAAAAAGTTGTCACTGAGTGTTGCTACAAAGTTATTCAGCGAAATATTAACGTATCATCATACAGTTTTTCAGAAGGGTCCAGCACGCCGAGCTAAAAAAGGTCTTATCACAATCCGATTCCGGTGATCAGAAATCAGAAGGATTATTGCTGTGCATCGTTACTAATACAAAGTGCACTGAATACAAAAACTTCGCGCTTAATAATTCCAGATAATCGCAGTCAATGTTTTTTTTCAAAAGCTATGCTGAATTCAGTACCGAGTCTGTTTAAAATTTCATGGATTTTTAAAAAAGTATTTTTACCAGTATTTTCCTACTGATTTATCATTAAGTGTTCCAATAAACTTATAGAATTTAACTCATCCGTCCAAAACTGATATTGGATCAGCTTAAATATTAGTGAACCGGGTATTGACTGGAATTATGTGTGCCTTGTTATAGGGGCTTTTCAGGCCAGGGGAAATAAATGCATAGAGTTTTCGATTTAAAATGTTTACTCCCATTCGGTTTAGAAATTCTTTTTATGAATATTTAGCTGAATAAATTTTTCGGGGTCAGTCACGAAATTTCTTGGAATATGTGGATATTCGAAAGCAACCCTTGTCTTAATTGAACTACCAATTTAGGTATTTTTCTGCGTACCTCATTTTGTACTTTAATTGATAAAATAGCTACAATCTCTTCTGTACTCTAGTCAAAGTACCTACGGGAGAGAGATAAAATCTTTAACCTTTAAAGATGAACTTAAGTAATCGAAATTCAGATGATCTTTTGATGATCTTGTTTGAAAATTTTCTCACAGTTGATTTGTCGAAATCAAGCTGACGAAAACAATATTTTAAATAAATAAAGATTTTAAATAAATGAGAGAAAACAAATATTTTAAATAAATAATTTTGTAGAAATTTCCACTGACAACAATTATGCTAAAATATGCCATTTAAAAAGCGAAATGTGCCAACTTTTTTGCCAGCATATTTTTGTTTTGATTCTTATGTATTGAGTGATTCTTATGTATTGAAGGAGTAGGCTATAAAGTATTAGGTCCTCCCACTTTTAAGCAAAAGTCGCATTTTTTATTAAACAAATATAATAAAACCTTACGTTAATCTGTTATACTGGATTTTACTTGCAGAACACATTATTCTGCACACAATTTAATTTTGATTTCCAGGTTTTGCATTTTTCTATAGTGACCAGATGTCCCTCTTTGAGAGGGACTGTCTCTCATTCTGTTCCTTTGTCCCTCAATTAGATTTGTCCCTCACAAGGTCCCTCGAAGTTTGAGTCGTCCCTCTTTTAAAAATCTGATATATCTGATTGGTTTTTATACGGAAATGAACGGCGTCTATGCACATTTTATTTTCTAATGTTGGTACTGTAACTAATTTGTATATAAAAATGACGGACGTCCCTGCATTTGTAATTCTCTAATTTTGTTGTAAGTGCCGGTGCCGCAGCTGTTTGAAATTGGCTGCCGTAAAAATCTAATCGAGCGATCTGACGTGCACGATAGGTATAGCTGTACTCAGAAGATGTACACTTTTAGACTGAGACCTAAGTAACAGGCTACTTTAGTAATTAGCCCTACTTATTTGTTCC
Source organism: Dasypogon diadema (assembly GCA_006980735.1). Taxonomy (NCBI): domain Eukaryota; kingdom Metazoa; phylum Arthropoda; class Insecta; order Diptera; family Asilidae; genus Dasypogon; species Dasypogon diadema. The sequence continues at coordinate 13,796 of QYTT01092611.1, forward strand.
CAATGCATTTCCTCTCTTTAAGTAATGAATTTTTGTCCTGAAGACTGAATTTGTTGTCGAAACATGAAAAGCATCAATTATAGTTATGACAGCAAACTGCACTGTATTGTTTTATTGATTTCGCGGTTCTTTTTGCTCAACTCTATTATTTCATTTATTATTTGTTAAGTTCGTCCCTCTTTCACTCAGAAGAAATCTGGTCACTATACATTTATCACTCTATAACTTGTGTATAATGCATACTGTCAAGGGTATTAGGGTATTAGTGGATAAAGAGTCAACAGCTCGTTTTAATGATCTCTCTCCACTCTTTTATTATAGCCCTTAGCCGGGACACAATCTTAAATTTGTTTTAGCATTTGGAGAAATAGCTTGGCCAACTTTTCATTTTATCACTGATTTTTTTTTTAACTGGAATAGGCTCCTTTACGCCACTGTTGCATTCAAGGAAATGCTCGTTGTATTTACGAAATTTATTGTAACTGTATATTTAGAGCCTTGATAAAGTATTTCAACGTATTACTAAGAAGTACGAGCATTGAGTTATATTTTGTAGATATTTATTCATTTTTGAGCACGGCTGTGTCGCAAGGTTTCTTAAAATCTTACTCGGACCGAAAAGAGATGTTTTCTCTGACGGATCCATTACAGACAGCACAGGTATTTTTACGCGAAGTTCTTACTTAACTATCAATTCCGTTTAGCTGATTTATGTCGTTATTTTTCTTATCATTTCCCCTAACACGAGAAGATCAGGCCTGTGGAACCTCCTTCTTTTCGCTGCGTTATTCACATCTACTCTTTCCTAACATCAACTTCAGTTCTTTGCACAATATGTTTTCCCCTTATCTTCTGTGCAATTGCACAGCGGGTCTTACCAGTAAAAAGGTTTGGGTATATGTATCAAATGGCATTTATCAATCGAAGAAGAAGCAATTCGCCAATTAATTCTCTGAATGACATTTTAACATTACAACGCTACAATGAAGAATTTTAAAACCAGGCTAAAATTCGACAGTTGTTGAATATTTTCCGTAATTTTACTTACTTTACTGTTAATAATTTTATAAGTAATTCTTACCGGGTATATCCTTTCCACCACAGTAACAGTCAGGAAGCAGGCAAACATCTTTTCTACATTTGGCTGCTGTTTTATCTGGAGTTGGTTGCGGATAGAGTGGTTCAGGTCGTGATGGTGGATATTTATAGATATCAACGTACTCAGAAGCTTTAGAAACAATTGTTCCAGATGGTTTAAGGGTGGGTCTAGAACGCCTATTAAAACCAATTGGGATAAGAGAAAAATTTTGATTTTATTTAATTTTTTTCTCATTAAAATCTACTTACGGTGGATGGGTTCCTCGATTCGCTGTAGCAGTAGATGGTTGTTCTCGATCATTATTGGAATAATGTGTACCACCTCTGTTTCTCGTGCTTGTTCTATTAAAACAGTAGGAGTAAATCAAAGTTAAGAATTAATAAAAACCTTTGAAAAAATTTTTAATGTAGGTAAGTTTGTATTCAATGAATTCTTTGGTTACCATTGCTTTGGAAGATAACGAAAAGTTAAACTGAAAATTATATATATTGACAATAAATTATTAAAACTTATTTTAGTATTTACATATTGTAAATAGAATATGTTGTTTTACTGCGATCGTTTCATAATGATAACTATTCCTACTTTTAACATAAAAAGCACTACCTTAAAAGGTTACTCTATTATTCAGTCATGCTGGTATACTGGTATTATATACTTAAAGAAAAACAAACAAGATAGACGATTTCACTGGGAATAAATTTCGTATGATACATTTGAAGACCGAGGGAAACATGGTTTTGTTTTATAAAGGTTAGTAGATGGCACTCTATTGTCCATCTTGTTAGGTTTCTTCACCAAGAGGTATGTAATCCCAAAAGTTTATAATTTTATGGAATGTTTATTGATAAAAAGTGTTTTAGTTTATTATTCGCTGTTTGGGCTGTTTCAACTTTTTCAATTTTGGATCAGAAACTTTGTTTACTTTAGCTAGTATATGTTATTATTATGTTGTTATTGAAGTTTATTTGGTTGTATTTACATTGGAAAAAACTTTCAATTTTTTCAAAAATTTCACATTGATTCTGATTGACTTGCTCTTCTTTTTAAAGAATGTACTCTTGATTCTGAATTGGTTGCTCCTGATTTTGCTTTGGTTGCTTCTGGCTTTGATTTGGTTGTGGATGTGGATTTAATATAGTTGTGTTTGAAGTTTAATAATATAAAGGGGATTTTAGGTTGTTCGTACGGACAAATATGTATTCGTAATTTCCATTCGTAAATTTGTAAGTGCCATTTAGGCAAGAAAGGGAACAAATCCGTAATTTAAAAGAGTTCAAGCATCCCGCACTTGTTTTCGTATATGGTTCATATTAGGATTTTGAGAAAAATCCAATATAAAGATCGAATTGTTAGATCTCGTCTGTAGATTTGCCTACCACTGGTACTCAAGTAAATTACAATTCGCTCCCGTCCACAGAGGAAAAAAAACTGTAGAACCGCGCCTCAACCAGCTCGGCTATCGGCGTATTTGAGCTTGCTCAGCTTGTGATTCATACCAATCATGACAAGATTCATGGACACCAATTCTTTGACGTATAAACGCCCAGAATAGGGATTGGGTCTAACCTCAGTCCTCAAATCAATTCAAATTTAATAAGATTTTGTAATGGTGTACGTCGTGTTTACTTGATTCGTGTATTCGTTCTCTCAGAAATATGTATACTTATTCAATTCCTACGATCAGTTTTGAGAATTTATACGTGCAATCCAAATTTGGGATTAAGATGGAATTATGTGGTAAAATGGGGTAGAAAGTGGTGGTTTCTTGAATAAAAGCATTATTTAAGTACCTTATTAAGGGCAGTAATGTTTCGGCACTACTGACCTCTAATAAATGGACTGATCAATTCGGTATTTCATGCGGGGCTGGTTATTTTAGACACAGAATACTTTCGGAAATGAAACAGAAAATAGTTCCATCACTTTTGGTTTTTCGGTGCCTTATGGTTACCGATAAGGGTTGAATTTACCGTGTAATAGAGAATGCTTATCGGAAAATAGGCAGCAATATAAAAGTGGTGCCATTTAGTTTAATGCAGGTTGGGTTACATGCTCAGTCCATATTAATATGTCAATGCTCGGTACCAAAAAATTCTTGCAAATCTGTATAATTAAAATTAGCCAATGCGAAGTGTTTTTTAGTGGAAATCTACTTCAAATCAAAAAATTTTCTGTTTAGATCATATGCTCCAGATTCTGGCTTAATCGAATTAAGGAAGATATAATAAAACTGTTTAATCTGGAGGGTAGAAAGATAGATTTGATTGTTATCAGAAATATGAATATTAGTAGAATAATGATTAGCTGCATTATCCAGCAGCAGTAATGAGGAGTAGGAATATCTACTAGCGTGTGCAAAAATAATTTCAATTTTCGAAAATTTTTCTAACAAAAATTTAAAATTTTCGAAAAAATTGCGATTCGAATTTTTAGCACTTTCTGCGGTGTAGTGTAGATACGTGGGATATCAGTGTAAAGAAGACTGTACATACTATAAGGATATGTAAAATATTAGGACATTAGCAAATATAACGGTTGATTGTGGTGATTTGAATGTACATATACCGTGAAAAGCAAGGCTTTTGTGGAATATCAGAGAGAAGAGAAGAGGAGGGGGTAAGTGTCCCTCATATCCAGGATCCTCTTGATAAACCCCTACACCACCATATATATATGAATTTTCTCCTGTTTACCTTTTTAGCGTTATAACGAAAAAAACCGATTTCTAACGGAAATCACGAAAAATTCGCTTAAAAATTAGGGGTGTGAAAAAATATTTTTCGTTTTATTCCTAAAATATTAGCTGGATCAGGATGAAACTTTTACAGAAATATGTATAATCGATTACAGGTGCGAATTAATACCCGTTTCGTAGATAAAAAATATACCGTCACAAAGTTTTCGTATTTGGAAAATGGTACTTTTTATCAAAATTGATTACTTTTTCCATTAATTTCATAGAAGCTGTGAAAATACGCAGCATATTGCGAAATGGAATATAATATGTATTTTACATTGTTGTGCAACCTTCCCTTTATTTTTCAAAATCTGGATTTAAAAATATGAGCATATGGACAAATTCAGACCGTAGAATATATTCTGATTAAGTGGTAATTGTGCATGGAGAGCATTCATTTACATTAGATCTAAATTTAATTGTATGCAGGAAACTAATACTAAATACGCATTAATTAAGTTTTATTATAAAGTTCTAGTTTTAATAAGTTTACTTACCTGCAGCTTCTAACAAAAAAAGAAGTAGAAAATCTTCAATGTAAAACCAAAGAATTCATTGAATACTATATTTTGAAAAATTTACTTTAAAGTGTTAATTCTATTTTTTAATCTTAAGCCCCAAGCTGTGTTGTATACCATGATCAGCAAAATTAAAATGAAATTCAAAAGTGTGGAAAAGCTCCAAAATGACGTATTAGTTTAAAGCGTTCAAGCGTTATAAAAAGAAACCCCAACAGAAAAACATCAAATTAAGTCAAAATATAAAACATATGTGAAAAGTATAAAAATACTTTACTAAAATTTTGTATATTATAAGTAATAGGTGTAATGTATTTATAAGGATTTGTGAGGGGATAGACTAGTGAGGGGGAACAGAAAGGGGACTTCTGCTGGTTCAGTCGCGTTCCTTAGATGTTCCCATTAAGATGAAGTGAACCGCTCTAAAGCTGATCTGTTCAACTCAAGTAAAAGAAGTACAGTATAAGACGAAAAGGCGGTTTTAGTACGAAGTGTGTAAACTAATTCGCGATTGTGCAGTTAACTTAAAGAAACAAACTACGAAAGATGAAACTTTTATGGATTGATTAGATTTAGTTTAAGCCCATTTTGTGTTATTACCACAATTTGGCTTTGTTTTTGATTTTTGCATTAATTTTAGCAGTAACTTTCTATTACTTTTACTCTCACTACATTTAGTGTATACTGGAATTATTGACAGTAAACATATCTTAAAATTTTACGTTATTATTTTAATTTAGGTATTTCACATCTTCAAAATTATTAGATGTAAGTTTATATACCTTTTCCATTATTTACCTTTATACAGTTCTCGGAAATAATTGTCAATTTGGACATGTGATATTTACAATTCGAACTAATTGTCGTTAATTTCATTTGAAAAATTAGAAATAAAGAGAACTTTTATTAAGTAAATATTACAAGCGTGTTAAAAGGGCCATTCTGTATGTTTTTTTTTAAATTAATAATCCTATGTTAATTTTAATGATATTGCCTTCTATTTACACATTCTTAAAGTAATTTATGGAAAGGAAAAATAAATAGATATATGCTATTAAAAATAATGTGGTAAGAAGAAGAAGAGATGAATGATCCTATGGTAAAAAAAACAGTAACAAAAAGTTTTCTTCCTCTGTTATGTCAAGTAAGTTTAAGTAACTTTTAAATAGTATTTCTCCTAGTGTCAGTTTAAAACGGGTCACATTACCATTTAAACGAAATAATCTTATTCCTTGAAACAATGATCCTGATACAAGATATAATGGATTCATTCAAATCCTTTACAGCATGCCTGTTCTTCAAAAGAAATCCTCTAAAAGGCTATGAATTTTCAAAGTGTAATGCCCATGAAAGTAGCAATAAAATGTGACTAGAGTATCGATCCCTGAGATCACTGTCTTTTCACTAAATAAACTAAATACCTTATCTAATACAGATAAAATAGAATACCGTCGCCCATATATATAAACACAAATTAATCAAGGTCTGCTGCAAGGTACCTCGAGTAGACCGGATGCCGTCAGCTTTGTGTATTAACTAACTTATCGATTTACCATTGCATATTAAAGTGAAATTCATGTGCGTAAAATCTGGGAAGAAAATATTGCGCCATGTGTCATTTTGTGTCATTGATAACGCTATTAATCATGGCAATGCCAGCCTACCTTTTGGAATGGTGTAGAAGCAGTGGAGAACTAAGTTAGTCTCAGTGATGGTTTTCCAAACCACAATGAGATACAACTTGTCTGGTCTTATGTGAAAAATATTTCTTACAAGATGGACAACTCTAACTTCTCCACAAAACCTGCCTAATTATGAATGTCTGCTTTAAAGACTTTAGTTGAAATTTAAGTTGTTGTAAATGATTTACATTTGGCAGGATCATTACACTTGTTTTGCGAATTAGTAGTATATAGAAATATATCTACCCTCATATGAAAAATAGGGAAGAAGAGCATGGATTTTGGTTTGGCAATCTTGCAATATATTTTTTCCATAAAAGTTATAAAAGTCTCATGCATAGGAAAACAACATTTACATTTACAGAAAAAATGAAATGGAAAAATTCTTGGCCTTGGCAAAATATTATGATTGACTTCAAGCACTACTGTACGTATCGCATCGGGGGAAATTGAGTAAGTTGCGTTAACCATTATTTTTTTTCTTTGGAAAAATAGTTTTGAAGGTCAGGTGTAGTTTAACGGACAAGTTCATTTTTGAATAACCTAAGGAATGTGCATACAATTACATACTGAATTTTTCCTTTGACTAGGAAAAAGGAAAAAGTGAAGATGAAATCAACGAGATGAGTTAAAAGGTTCCGATATAAATATATTCGATTTTAATATCGAACGCATATAACTCCATTTGTACAGTTCTGTTCAGAAAGATGCAGTTCAGTTTAGGTTTTCGGTTAGCTAAAATATTCAACAAGGGATTATTCAATACACAGGGTGTCTGGTAATTAATCGATTTGCGGTATACCAATCAATTCCTTGAAGTGTCCTGATTAATTCATAGTTCGTAGACCCCCCCTCCACTAAAATCACTCCCTCGCCCTCAAAATGGTGTCCAAAGATTTTATGTCCTTTGATATCACATAATTTGATATCATTTGAAAGAGGACACCTGTGGCTTTTTAATGGTACTTTACTTGTCCCAATCAGTTATGTCTTTGAAAAGCTATTCAATTTTAAAATTTCAATTTGTCAAATTCGAAAAATGTGAATTTTGTGGTCAGTGTGAATTTTTGGTCATGTAAACTTTGACCTTGAATAACTTCTCAAGGACACAACCGATTGGGACAAGTAAAGTACCGTTGGAAAGCCAGAAGCATCCTCTTTGAAACATATCCATGATTGATATCTTGTGATGTCCTTGTTAGGAGTTGTAACTATTTTACCAGGTCAAAGAACATAAAATTTTTAGACGCTATTTTAAGGACGTGGGAGTGATTTCAGAGGAGAGAGGTTCTCCGAACAAACATTGATCTGGATACGATTGGTATACCGCATGTCGTTTAATTACCAGACATCCTGCATTTAAACCAACTCTAGAAATGAGTACAATTGGGGGTACGGCTTTAGTGGAGTTTGCATATACCTACTTAGTCCTGAATGGCTTGAATGCATTGAAGGCGTCCTACCTGAAGGAAGTGTTTTAGTGATGCGATCGCTTAGAGATCTAATCATACTGTTTGGATTAATGTTAAAAGGATTTGCACGTAAGCAAGCTATTAATTAGTTATGCGAAATCAAAAATCTTATTGTTTGGGAAATTGAAGAAATAGACTATTGTAAGGATAGCTATTTCGTACATATTTCATTAACTGCGTATTAGTTAGCCATTTAAAGCCCACAGGCAGAATCCAAATCGATACAATTGTCCTATAGCTAGAGGGGATTGAGGGGATTTCATTGATTTATTGCGCTATATCAAATATATATACCAAATAGTAAAGTAAGATAATTTATGGGTCTCACCGAACTTAGATTTCAAGTTTTAATGGCATCGGGGCACACCAGAGAGACGGCGAGGGCCTGTATTACATTTATAAACTTCGACTTATACCAAGTTTCGATAACGAATTTGCATTTCAAATACATATCTAGGAATCAATTACAATAATTCTAGCGATTTAATCCCATCCGAGATTATATCTGTAGTAAATATAACATAACTATCTTCAGGTCTCATTTTAACTCTAATAAACCAAACATCAGATATCTAGCTTTGTGAAATGGCATATTATCATGGCGGGAATTTGCCTTATTCGGAGCAAATTTTGTGAACGAGCTTTGCAAAAATTTCATCCTTTCTCATGTATACTCACGCCGTCGATGGTTGAGCGGGCTGAGGCGCACGTATACAGATATATATATATCAGTGGCTAAGGCCAAAACCTTCTAAACTACAAGCCATGAACTGACCTTGAGCACTAACATATGAACTGTTTTTTATGAACGCTTCAAGATAGCAGTACATGGGCTGACGAAGTATATAAGCCCAATTTCGCCTATCTTAAAGCATTCATAAAAAAGGGTTCAATGTTCTTGCTCTTCTTCTTGTGCATGGCTTGTAGTTTCGAAGGTTTTGCTAAGGCAATTCCACTGACAAGAATTGTACTTGTGTAGCCACTGGGATGTTGTACAGTAATAATTTCATGCCAAAAATTGTGGCTTACTTGTAATATTTGTCAGGTTAAAATTTCCCAATCTCACTTTCTCTAATTTCGTTCCATCTAAGCTGTGCTGTACGCATCATAAGGTTGTCCCCTGAGCTTAGAGAATACCTTAAAAAAATTATGTGATAAGGACACCAAATGATTAACGCGAATTCTAGAAAAGATCTGGCTAAAGGAATGGTAAGGAATTTTATGTTTAGGAAAGCCTAACCTCCGATAAGTTTTGAAAGTTGCAAGTTCTATATAATATAGATATGGTGTTATTTTTTTATCACACATGGGTTTTAACTCTCCGAGCCTTTAACGACTGGAATATTTTTAGCCATATAATTGCATTAGGGTAAGATGACAATACGGGCCGTATGCATCAAGAAATATTAGATTTTCTTGGTCTTAACGATATTCATCAACCAATCTTAAAGATTAAACTTAAAGTTTAAGATAGCTTTCTGGTGATATTTGACTTTAAGTTCGAATTTTATATCTGTCAAACAAATGCATGAATGTAAAACATTTTAATCGAGTAGTTAAGGTATTGTATTCGTATGGAAGTTTTGTATTGCCTCAAAATACTTAAAATACTGTGAGTATATCGGAATAAAATGTGTGTTTAAATTTTAACTCATCTTCGTCATCAACTAAGCAGCTGATTTCGACATTTCGAAAGACTTCGAAAACTTATTAGGGTGCGTTGATAAACAAAAATATAAGCATTTAAGTTCAGTTGATGAATAAGGTAGTTTTGTTTAAATTTCTGGGTGACTTTAATTCAAATTTTGTCAAATATCGATATTAGTTTAGTTGATGCATACGGGCCATGTCTGTAATAAGAAGCAGTCCTCAATAATATTAACCGTAATGAACTCCTTGACATTATCAGAATAAATCAAGCATTTAGATCAGTAATGAAGTTATCAACAACATTGTTAAGAAACAGTGGAAAGAGCAGAGGTCCTAGATGGCTACCATGAGGAACACCTGAAGAAACTAAAATTCCTCTAGATATGAATTGTTTGATTTTCATATATTGAAAAATGGTTGAAAGTCAAGATGTCTTAACTTCCAAATAAGCCGAGATATACTAACTGTCAAAGGCTGTGGGTTCTCTAGATCCCAATGATTTATATTGTGTATAAAACTAAAAAAATAGAAAGGATGATAATTATGAATTTACGGTAAGAAATTGTTTTGTTTTGATTTAATGAATGAACAACTAAATACGTGAATATTATATACATATGGATGATATCATCTAATTTATGAAAAATACTTTAGAAAGAAGAAGAAGTGTCAGAAGATTTGGAACCAATAGGAAAAGTTAAAAAAGTTCTCTCGAAAAGAGTTATTCTAGAAGTATTCATTTTAAGGCTACGAAGCAAATAATAATTTTTACTTGCCCCTTGATTTCTAACTTATTTGCAATACTCTGGTTTTTTTTTATTACAACACTTTTTGAAAAATATTTTTGGGATAATAATACAAAATCAGCTCGAGTCTTAGATATCATGAGTTATGTGCAAGTTTAGTTGATGACTGTTATGCTGTCAGGGTTTAGTACCTGGAATGAGGGTATCTAAAGGCGACAAAGTTCAACATGCAAAAATTTGAGGTTATTCGAAAGATTTGTTAGTGATACAGCGCATCTAATGAATTTCGAATTATGCGAATGGAAGCACATCAAATGAAATTACGTTGTGAAAAGTAACAAAATTTACTTTGCATTCTTATCTGATTCCAGCATACACTAATGTCATGAATCGGAAAAATTTAGCATTTTGCATTAATTTTTAGTTTTTTTTTGCTTTCTTCTAAAGTTCGAAAGATACCTCGAGGGAATTTCGTTGCATTTTGTGTTTGGTGTATTGTCTGCACATTTCGAAAGTGCTGTTGTTGCCTTGCTCCTTGAGGCGGCGATGGATGTCTTGATGGCGTTATTGACTCTGGACGCGCGAGGTGGAAGCAACGATTTTGGATATTTTGTAATTGGTCTCTGAGTCGGTCGTTCAGTAGATGTAGTAGTCGTTGGTGTAGAAGTGTTAGAAGTTGTCGAGGCTGTTGTGTCGGAGATTGTCGATGTAGTTGGAATTGTACTACTTGTAGCATTGGGGGTTGTTGATAAGATTTCTGTTGTTGAGCTTTCTACATTTGATGTACTATCTTGTACTTTAACAATTGGTTGTTCTTTTTCGGTGAATGTTTGCACTTCCGCTTCGGATGGGAGATCAAATTCAGGTATTTGGGGAGCAGAAGAGATTTCAGCGTTGTCATAAGCGACATCGTGAATAGTTCGTGACTCAGATGGGGAGAATTTCTCAAAGTATCGAGATGGCCGATCAGTAATTTCAACAATCCTCTCCTCTGTTGTTGATGACGCAAATATGTCCGAATCAATTAGTTTAATATTTTCGAAGAGTTCAGGCTCATCGTTATGCCCTTCATTTGTAATAACAGAAGTGTTTTTAGATTCTGTTCGAACTTCTGTTGCTATTTTTGATGGTTCTGATTTTAAGGCAGCAAATTCTACTCTGGGACTGGGTGTGAACTCTGATTTTCCTAGATAGAATTTAGGGAAAAGTGTTGTGGTTGTTGATGTTGTCGATAACGTTGTTGTCGGTCTTGTTCGAATAATTTTTCTTCGTGTGGGATATTCAGTGTTGCTGGGTGCTACTGTGCTTGAAGTAGTGAATCTTATTTTCGGAGAATACGTTGTCGGTTCATCATCCGAGTTACTGAGATATGAATAAGTGTACCGAGCTCTTCCTCTGGGAGACACTTCTGGAATATCTATTTCTTTTCTATTTGTGGGATTGAAAATTGCTGGCATCTTTGACGTTGTAGTCGGCTGTGTTGAAGTTGTTGGTATTGGATTTTTCGTCGTTGTACTTGGTGTAGTAGTCGTGGTCGTGGTTGTTGTTGTTGATGGTGTGGTAGAAGTGGTTGTGGTAGTTGACGATGTTGTTTTTGCTGTTGTGCTACTTGTTGGGCGTTCAGTAGTAATTGGCACTGTATATCTAAGAGTTGTGCTTGTTGTGCTAATATTTTTAGGGGGAGCTGTAATTAGGAAGTAACTTCTAAATGGTTTTTGTGACGTTACAATAACTGCTGGTGAAGATGGAGTTGTATATCGAGGCTTTAATGTGGTTTTTCCAGGACTAGGTTTAACGGTTTTCTCCTTTTCTTGTAAAATTGTTTCCAGGCTTTTGTATGGCGATACAAATTTTGATGAACTTGTGGTTTCATAGGCCTTATTTAAGTTATCCTTAAATACTAGTGCTCTTGTAGTAAAGCTTTGAACCTTATCGCTCTTAATACCACGTTCAGTAACAGGTGTATGTTCACTTCCGGATCCTGAGACGTAATCATTCCCTCTTTGTCTTTTAAAAGAAAAGAAAGATTCGGCTTCTTTGCTGTCAAACCCATCACTGAGAGAGTTTGTATCTTGTGTAGCAAATGGCGAGGGGCTGGTACGTGTTAAACGCCATGACCTTACGGGTTGATACGTTGTTGGTTCGACTGTAGTTTCACGCTTAGTTTCTTCTCTTGTGCGGGTGAAAATGGGCACTTCTTCTACTCTGCCTTTTGAAGATTGTTGATTAAACGATCCTGAGCCACCTATTCCAGACTGTAATGTAAATCTAATCGATTTCTGATTTTTAAGAGCATCAGATGATATATGTGCTGCGGGCGAAACCCTTACTGGGCGTGGTGTTGTAGTAGTAGGAGTTATTGAGTCCTTTTGTGCAGGTTGGAAGCTTTGAGGCTCTACATCGGACACTATGAAATTCAAAATTCTTTTTCTTTGATTCTCCCTTTCGTTAGTTGTTCGGTTTGATTGCACAAATTTGTCTTCAAGTGAATCTGTTGGTCGCGTACTACTCGCACTAAATCCGGCCGTTAGGGATATTATTTTGGATTTACTACCTATGTTTGTCAGAGTTTTAGAATTCAGTTCTGTTTGTGTCGTATTTGTTGTTTGGGATTCTTTTAGGATTTCGACATTTTTAACTGGGGAATAGTATTTAGGAGTAGAGGATGGATATGTTTGGGATTTTTGGGAATTTGATGTTTGCTTTTGGTGAGGTTTGGAACCCGCGCTTGCCGATAATGTTATTATTATGGATTTTGTTGTCTTATTGCTGAAACCATCTTCCGACAGTGTTGATCTGTTGGAGAATAAATACCGCAAAACTTGTTTAAAATGAATTTTATTATCTCCCGGTTAAATGATAATCATGTATGGTTTTTTTTAATCTGTTTTACCAGTGTTTTTTTTATTTTCTATTAAATGTGTTTATCACATTAGTGACTGTGTTTTGTGGTGTTAAACATACAGTGGCAGCTTTATGGAGTCCTACTTTCTTATGTTGCTGTTTTAGCTAAGAAATGTAAACTATTTATAATGATTAAGTTATGGAGCCAAATTGTGGTAAAATATTATGGAAAATATTATTAAGGGATCTCCATGTTCATTCATTCCTATTATGAAATGGCGAATTTCGTTTATATTGTATAATTCCGTTTATTTTGTATTCTGCTTATTCCACAGTGTTAATAAGAATATATTCAAATTTAATATACTCAACTAAAGTTAATATACATTGTATAACTATTTAAATAGTTATATCTTGAAAATATAAAATAAGTTTCATAATTAAGAAAAGTGGATGTGTTTATACGAAATTCATTCTTTTTTATATACAAAAAAAAAATTGTTTGTTTCTTATAATCTTCACATTTTATTTACAGAAAACTTTTGTTTTAGGATCAAACTGTAATTTGAACAGGAAGTATAACGTCTCTTTATATACTCCTGTACAATAGTATAATATTTTTTAAAGTTAAACACAGTTTGCTCTATACAGAAAAAGTACAAATTTACAAAATTACATGCGAAAGTGTTTTGTGCTATTATGCCTTGCCTTAGTTACTTACTTACTTGATGTATTCCTGAGTATATATGTAGGGGGAGGTAGATATCATTGTCATGTAATGATGTAATTTTAGCACAACGGATCTCTACTTAAATTTTATTTCACTCGTACTGTTGAGTTTTATATTTAGATATGAAGTTAAAATTTAAAGCCACCACTGTACTATATTTACAAAATATTGTATTTCGGAAAAAAATGAATTGTGGACGGGGAGACAAAATATACACAAAATTTTGAGAACAGAATCAAAGGAAGTCATTTGAAAATATCAGCAAAGGTGAGGTTTAATGTACAAGGAAAAAATGTATATCGAAAAGTTTTTTTTTTTATTGCACGCTTTGTTATGTCCGAAGCAAATAAAAAATACATATATGGAATATTTTTGTAACACGTTCAATTCGAAATATCTAGAGAAATTTATGAATAATGTTTTCGAACGAAACGAACGGAGCAGAAAGCTAATATTCTCTAAGGCTTTTTTTTCGAAGATGTGCTCTAAAGTATTTTTTTTTTTAAATTAGGTGTTTTAGATTCGACTAGTAATTGTATAATTCATCATTATAAAACCATGCTTCTTAGGAAATCAGTATATATTTGATTGGGATTACGAAGTTGTTAATCAGGATTGAAAATTTTTAGAAATAAATTTCGTTTAAAGTTTAATTAATTGCGTATATCGTTTTTAAGCAAGCTCGGTTTTAATAAAGGTGTACGCTCTAATTTTATCTATTCCAAAATATCGAGTGCGGCGAAGAAGCAATTAGCGATAACATATATGTACTGTATTTCCATTAACAGGGTTGAGTTCGGGTTAAATTTTCGATGAGTTTCAATATACTTAAGTAAATTCTTTGTATTTTTAGGTACCTGGGTTAATTTGACAGTTCATGATACAAAAATTATGCTTAAATATATATATTTAAATATGTTTGATAATAATTTGCTCCCTTTTTCTGTCCAGAAAATTCCACTCGACGTCATTTCCGCCAACACATTCACGTAACTCAACTTAAATCCGGTATTTTTCGTGGAGTTTAGATGGATTTAGTGAAACTCAACTCAACCCTCGTTTCTATGAATTCGAATTCGACTCAACCCCGAGTTAACTTTGCATGCAAACACAGTAAAAGCAGTGATGGGCAAAATTTCTACACATTGTCGACGCGTAAATAATGACGTAGTTTACTTCGAAATATTTCACGTAGACAATGTAATCTATGTAAACAATGTAGAGAATAGATATTGGGTCCTATCTGGAGAAAAATTTTATGTTATTTTATATCATGTTACACAAAATCCATATTCTAATCGTCAAATTCTATGTTATGTTACACAACCACATCACATAAAATTTCCAGTAACATAAAATAACCTCTCAAGTACATTTTAAGAATTTTGTCTTATGTTAGGAACTGTCAATATTCTGAATTTGATCTAAATTAGCATTTAATTAAATTAAAAATTATTAATAAAATTACCTTAAATATGACTTGGAAAGAAAACGTAAAAGAAGAATGAAAATTTTCTGTTTATTTGACTCTGTTAAGTCAGCTGCGACATATCGCAAGTATACATGAATAGGGCCTGTCTACCAAAAGTTTACATTGTCTACCAAAAATCTACATTGGCTACGTAAACTATGCATTATCTACATTGTCTACGCATCGTCTACCCCGGAATGTAGACAATGAAAATTTACGCGTAAATGCCCATCACTGAGTAAAAGTCAACATTCTAGGACATACAGCAGTGTTCAAAAAAGCGCATCACTAGGTTGTAAATTTTGAAAAATCCAATCTTAACGAACTAAAAGCTGTTAAGTAGAATCCATGAAAAATGCTTATGACTTGTACCTCTCCCTACAAATGCCCTTTGTTGGTGTTAAGGTCGTTATCCTTAAATGCAAGGTAACTAAAAATTTCAAACTGATGCGTTATTTTTTAAAACGAGCTAGTGAACTTTTACGCGGTAAAAGTTCACTAGCTCGTTATCGATAGTTATCGATATTTTGGAATCTTATAGCACGTAACGCATCGCGATACTTATATTACTTAATATATTGTAGCAATATATATTATATCATCACGGCCAATGTCAATAATCGGCTTTGCCATTTTTATTTCAGGGTTCACAGGTAAATCCATAACCATAGCAAGGCAGTTGCAAAAATATTTTCCTAGTAAATTTGTTTATCTACTGCAGTCATTATCGAAAAAATCATATAAGAGTTTTGTGTGTAGGAGGGTTTAGAAAAAGAATAACTCTGGGAAGAAATTACTTTCTTCATCCGGGAGAAGAGTCAAAATTTCGACAAAGACTTTTAATTGCACATATTTTTAATGAATTTCTTGGGTAACTGAGATAAGTTGATTATAAATATAAATCGAATAGTATAACTTTCTAAAGTAGCAAAACTTTGCAAGCATATTTCTCCACTTCCATAAAAAGTATAATTGTAAAAGCTTCATCTTAAACAAGACTCATGGAATTTTTATTGAATTCCGTTCAATAGTTTCTTCCTCAAAATTTTCTTTTAAGAAAGAATATCTATCTTTATCACTTTTGTTAGTTAAAAAGTGGCTTCTATGCGTAAGTTTAGATTAAGTTATGCAATACCTCACAGGACCATAACTATAATTGAGTCTCCATTCCTATGTAGATTGTCCTCTACACTCCATCGAGGAAAATTTGATTATCAAATCTCATAAGACTTTAGTCTATGGCCTCATAATGTGGTATGTATGCGTATCAGGGAGAAAACTCTATCCAGCATTGCTTCGGGTAAACCCAATGAAGACAGGATTGTTCACAACAGCTACTACTAATCTATTGGCTTTATTCGACTTCACTTCCATGCCCTAACACAAATTACCTACCTTAGTGAATAATTTCAATCCTATCTAGCTTATCTAAGGGGAAGTATTACTGTGGGTGAAAAGGAAGCGAAATGGCGTTATTCATCTACCTACTACAATAGAGGGGAGGGAAAAACAAATGCCGTTCCGTTATTCACGTTCTAGTTCGGGTTCCATTATCCAGATACTGCTGTAGGCAGTGACGTTCCGTTATCTACGCACTAGTCCGGTTTACGCTATCCACATACTACGGTAGGCGGCAAAGAATTGAGGGCTTATTTTCTCACGCGCCGCGGAAGCCAGCACGGATATTAAGCAGAGATTCTTCGGGGATCTTGTCAGTCGGATGGCTTGGGACCGAATGAGGTGCCGATTGCTTATATTTCCAAGTTCTGATTTATATACATTTTAGTATATGTAATTCTTTGTGCGAATTATAGGCCCAGGGAAAATTTCAAGAGCTTTGTTCGGCAAAATTTGATGCGCAATACCATTTTAGGGTTTAAGTCCGATTTTTTGTAGAAAAATCTTTGGCATGAGCAATTGATTTTGATTTAAAAAAGGATTTTTTTTTACTATTCTAAATCAAAGTAAACTGGAGCTGTTACGTAACAAGCGACCTTTCGATTACCAATCGAGCGTTCTTATCAATTACCTCCATTAGATAACTGCCTATTCTGCGCCCATCAATCGTCAGCAAAGCTTTTAGTTGGAGTAATTTTTTTTTTAAATTTTGACTGAAATTAGTTAAAATCAGCATTAATTCCACCAATGGCATGAATAATAGCTGTGTTTTTTTACTACAAGATTCAGATATGTAGGCAAAAAAACGATCGGGATCTTATTGGAATTAGTTTTATCCGTTGGCAGTACCGATAACCATTGTCAAGTTGACAGCTGTTAGTTTATTATGCTGGAGGTAATAAGTTGCAATATTTCGGAAGCGTAAATTTTACTTGTTTTTTTTTTATTCCTTACAATCTTATGTTATACGTTTTTGCTTACTTTTAAGACCACTCTTTGAGTTTGGCAACAAGTAGTACCAACATCTAAGACTAGAATAATGCATCTACATCAATGCCCTCGTTGGACCAGAACCTTTTTGCGGTATCTCTTATAGAACCGCTAAATACGCCCTCAACACCTGGCTACATAATCAGCTGGAGCAGAAGTGGGCATTGGAAAGGGGCTCAAAACAAACAAAAAAATTTATCA
>QYTT01092613.1:2979-19567 GCA_006980735.1 Dasypogon diadema
TTTAAAATAAAAGTTTTGGAATATACAATAAAGTACGCTTAGATTAATTCCGAAACTAAGTCTTCAATTTTTCTTCATCTCTTTTTAACACCAATGTGACCCTGAATTCAAAAGGATTAGGATTCCCGGATTATAAAACACATATATTTCAATAGTATTCCACAACGCCCACGCCGGTGGCCGAACGGGCTGAGGCGTACGTCTGCAGATTTTCTCCTGTTGGCGTGGGTTCAGAGCTGAAGGGTGCGCGTCTACAGACTACAGATATAGATTGGCATGAAGAATTACAGGTTAATTAAAAATATAAAAAATAAGCAGCTGTGGACAATTCACTACTTGCTCATTACATTCTTTTCTTCCCTACATCTTGTGTATTATATAACGAGTAAACTAATTATAAGGTTTTTCGTTGCTTATTCTGTTCAACGTTAGACAGAAAAAATAAAAAGTCCATTTATATCTAAATAATAACAGCAACATCCAACGATTTCAACTTGCTATTATGTAGTTAGTGAGAAAATTTTGAGTACTGGTAGACGCCGTAGGGATTCTATTCAAATCTGGAGTAGTTTAAACTTTCCTTGAAAATAAATTGTAAATATTATTTCCTAAGAAAAACATCTCAAAAGAGAAAGATACATTTTAATAATGCGATGCGAAAATCAAGTGTATATATATATATAGCTAAAATATGAAGCGGAGATGATGCATCTCTTTCTTCAAACATAATAGTGACAGGATGACTTACCTTTTCTCTACTTCATAAAAGAATGGAAGAATCGACGCACTCCTGGCGATAGGTACAAAAATCATAGCATGCTTTAAATACATTCCAGTAGCCTAGAAATGAAATTATTTGTAGTGGTATATAGAAATTAACTTTTTGAACAATTTACATTTATCTTCATAAAGTTTATGTCTGCTAAATAATGAAAAATATTGAAAATTGCATTGTGGCGAGTACATTCGGCAGGAGCTCTGCACTTAAATTGAGTACAGTCATTGCTTAGCTTAAGGCTATGAAAGTACTCAAAGCAATTTAGAAGTAAATTTTGCAAGATGGCAACATCTTCCGCCTATAATTAACAAAAAATTGATTATATCTCGCTTAAATAAAATCGTCAGATTTAGTCCTTACGTCAATATCAAAACAAGAGGATTTGTTTGAGAAAAGTGCTACATAATTTGGCAAGGACCAGGGTCTACAACAATGGTCTGTAAGTAGTTCTTTTTGGCAGTAATCTCCGTAGCCCTTAATTTCCTGTATCTGCTGTTCCAGCTGGCACATAGCTAACAAGGAATTTATCTCAAAAAGAGAGTCCGTTAAATTAGGCCCAATTCTTTCAACAACAAAGTGTGAGAAATCATTCGCTAGAAACGATTTTTATTAGTACATCTATATCTTCAGAGGAATTGTTCTTACATGGCGACTCGCAAAAGAATCCGTCTGTTACAATATGAACATCGTTCTGCTGAGCTGGAGGGTATATATTCCTTAAACTCTTCCACTTATTTCTTTTTAACTGAATTACATCCTCCTGATCGTCATCGTCGATGAATGAAGTGTTTTTCCCATAATCCCAGTGATCCCTGTTGTTTACGAAGGTGCCGTTGGGTTCAAAATCTCTGTAATTGTCATCAACTAAATCAGGAATCCCGCTGACCGAAAACTTCTTCAATGCTTTCAATTTCTTTCCAAGATGTTCCTTATTTTTCTCCTTCTTTTTCTTTTGCTTTCTCTTGCGAAAATGAACGCTAACTATGTCTTCCTGCAACAGGTCATTTGGATCAGCAACAAGTTTTCCTGAAGGTCGTGTTTCTCCCAGCAAATTTTTCCATGCCGTCAACCGCCGTCCAATATCTGTTCCACGCGCCTCAAATCCCTGTTAATGCAATGAATGTATTCGAAAAGTAACTTACGAAAGATGAAGCCATTACCAATGTTGGGTCAGTAAAATCTGGCAAATCTCGTGTGATCAAAGAGACTATTACACACGCCAACGACAATATACCAACAGCCAATACGACAAGGTATGGCTGTCGCGCTAAAAATTTGTAGTACCAATTCATAGTAATCACTCATTTGAGAAAATTTCTACTCGACCGCGGCATATAGGTATCTAAACATATTGATCCTAGACCTTCAACAAATTATTTCCGATTAGCACGGATTCCTTACGAGCAACAACTGTTTTGATATACGAATACTACTCTTCCATCGTATTTAGTCTTTTTTTTAATTTAAATACTTTAAGCTATATAAAAATCCTACTATAAATGCGTCCATAAACAAAAATTTGACAAGTCTGTAGCAATTGACATTTCTCTTGAACAATTCTTATTTCACGCCGAAAATTGCTTTCTGATATCTGAGCTGGGCTCACATTACCTAAAAATTTATTTTTCGTGTGCATCCTGCGACATCGGCAATCTTTTTCTCCACCTCATTAAGGTGAATATTTGGCCCTAATAATATTCGTAAAATATATTTGATGTCAGATTATGCTTATATAACATAATTTATTTTAAAAATTCGTAATCTAACATCTTCTGAAATAATACCCTTTAAACATATAGTATGTCTTAATTAATCTTAAGTACTAATGAATAATTAAGACCCTCTGTATCAGGTACTATTCATAATTGGGCTAATTCCCTAGGCTAGAGACCTAGACACGCAGCACGTCTAACACTAGATTTACCGACCAGCTTACAACCAGAGCTGTATATATAGCAATATTGGACAATAGCAATAAAATATTAAAAATTGCTATTTGTATTGCAATATTTGAGGGGCCAAAATATTGCTATTGTAATATTTTGCAACACTAGCGTTATTCGCAATTTTAGCAATATGCAGCAATATTGGAATTACATTAAAATTTATAATTGAAATGAAAGGAGAAGATGATCTTCACACGATGCTGTGATAAAATGTAGTGGTTGCAGGGCAAGGGGTGTACAAAAGAGCAGTTTAAAGGTAGAAAGGACAATATCTCAGGAAGTAGACAAGATTATCGGTACATCACTTTTGCTGCAATAGAAATTTATCGGGATGCCGTTAAAAATTTGTTTTATTAAAACTTTGAATAAAAAGAAAACAAAATCATTTTAATTTTACATATTATTTTATTTCTTATATAAGTCAATATATATACAATTTCTTTATATTCTTTATTTCTAAGGAGTATATTTAAGAATCAAATATGAAAAGTAAGAAGCCTCAAAATTCAACTCTTTTCACTGCATTTGCTAACTCAAATTTTGGTTTACTAGTTTTCTAATAATAGTTATTTAGTATTATCCACTAATATTTTAGGATTTGCAACCCGGAATACATTAGGAACCATACCTGCCAAGGTACTGAATAATTCTTCAGATATATCATGAGGCAGTAAAAGCTGTAATGTACTAAAAAGCACAACCAATTAAGTAGTGTTTATTTTTTAGTTTAAAGAAATTTTACCTTAATTCTGCGCCACCCCACGTGGCAGATTCAATCATAAAGCCTTTGGCACATTTAAAAACTAACTCAGCTCTTCGCATACACCATTGCACCGTCATATCCTAATTATGAAATATAGTAGTTAAATTTGTCTGATTCTAATTTTTATTGTGTAATAAAATAATATAGTAATATGTTAAGATAAGACTGTTATAAATAGTTTACTGAAAACAAAGTTGTAGATTTAACCCGTCGTGCGCAAGGTTTTTTTTGCAACACCATAGGCACCGGAGGTCGTTGAAGGCCTGAGTGTTTTTTACTTTGTTTAACGCTAGGAAAATTTTTCTAAAAAATTCTGAACAATTTTTAATGAATATATAAAAATTGTAAAATGTTATTCAATGGAAACTTTGTTTAAAATGAGCATAAGTAGAAAGTTGAAAAAATTGGGATCTTCAACGACCCCCTGTGCCCACGTCGCGTTAAGTGCCGGATTAAGTATCTCGATTAATATTTACATGGACATTAAAGCTTAGGAATTGCGCCTTGATGTAAAAGCAGAGTGATAATAGAGAGATAAATAGAAAAGCAAAAATAAGACTACAACGAAAATACACAGATACATACTCCCGCTTAAAGAGAAAAACTGAAAATGTTAGTTTGTTCCACATATACGTAGTTTGAGCACGGAGAACTACCGCACAACTAAATCTTCTTGGAGATGAGAGATTTGCTAGCTATTCTGTTAACAAAATTTTTTCCAAATTCCTTGTTTCAGTGGAACTAAAAAAACAAGCGAAATATTTTTCGATTTTTGATTTTTATAATAAATATCATTGAATTCAATTGAGGGCGCTTGTGCGACTTATAAGCCTGGAAAGCCATTTCCTCGTCATTCATAGCTGTCCTATAGTCTTCCGTACACCAATAGCTGTTATTAGATCCAGTACCTTTATAGCTATGTTCTTGGAGTGAGATGGATTATTATGTTTCAAAAATGTTTCGGGATAGTCTGAGATCTTTAAGGCCCCTTACAGATTTTGGTATTCTGCTCTTAGTGGAACTAAATATTAAACCTGTTTAGATTTTTTAAAATCCCCATAGAAATAAAAAGTTATTAGAATAAAAGTTGCAGTAATAAAATTAACGACTAACTGCTTTACATTAGGATCAAGTTATGTTTAAAATTATACTTTTGATATTATTTTTAGTAGTTAGTTTTGTGATATTTAGTTAAATCAAAAAGTTTTCAATTATTTTTACTTTACCTCAGACATTTCATGCCTTAACAGTGCTGGAATAGTTAACATGGTAACATCATGTCGACTAGCTGTTTTCAAAATGTTTCGCAATCCTAAAATTACCGGATGACGAGAATTTATTTCACTGGGACTATTGAATGGTTCATCGGATATTAAATGAAAAATAACGTGGCATTGCGATAAATTGGAATGCTTTGTTATAAAAAAATCACCAGTTTTTAGCTTTAAAAATTTATCAGAATTTCGCGGGCTATCACTTTTATTATTTAAACTCTTTATGTCTGTTTGAATTTTTTCCAATTGATCATCAATCTGAAAAATTTATTCATTTCAAATTTTAATAAATATTAGAAAATTCACAATTACCTGATCAAAGTGAAATTCAGTGGACATATTAGCATTTTTCACAATATTCGGATTGGCTTGTACTTGACCTGATGGTGTAAGAACTACCACTCCACAAAGAGAGCTGGAATATAACCCTAAGGCCATATTTAGTCCGTTTAAACTGTATAGTGAAATATTTCACAACATTAAATCTTGTATAAATGCATTAAAAAACAACCTTTCTTCATCATGAAGTGGACTGCATAAATCTGTGACATTAGCGCTGAGAATACGAATATTGTGCATGTGTTTTAATTGGGAGCCAAGATGAATTGTGAAACTCTCCTCCATTGAGGGCATTTGTGATACAAACATTGAGGATCTATTACCTAAAGGAGTGGCAACAGGCGACGACTGAAAAGTCTTACTGACTTGAGAAGTAATCCATTCACGATATTCATTTTTCTGATGTCCACGTTTTGCTTCCAATTCTGATTCAAATTTCTTCCTCACGAAATTCTGAGTAGAATACTGTTGCGCTAAGAGATTGTTAATGTCCTAATAGAAGTAGGTTATTAACAGGTTTTTACGATATTAATATCAGTTTTTAACCTCTGAAGTAGTAGATATATCTAACTGATCAATTTTAGAGTCCATTTCTTTCAGTTGTTTCGAATTAAGCGCTTCTACTTCGGCATCCATCCGTTTCATCATATCCGCAACAACCTTTGCATAGCCCTTTTCTTTTACGAGTATATCCGGAAGTGACGACGAATGAACCAATCTATAAATATTAACGAAAGAGAAAAAAAACCGACGTCGTCATATTCGGAACCATAAAATTACTGATAAGTTATTGAGAGGCAAATGTTAAGGTGCTATATTTTTCCACTGTTTTTCTTCGGATTTCTTATGCCAATTTAACTCAAATCGATCACTTTTACAACGTTTTCACGTCGCATAGTGTTATGCATAGTCAGTAATGGTAATGTCTACTTGATTCGAACAAGCTTGAATTCTTATTTCCGCTAAGAAAATTGTGAGCTATGTGTAGACTATACTATACATCCGAATTGTAAGGTAATCGCCTCGAAAAACTCTTACCAACAGAAAATTAACTCCTAAGATTTATTTCTATTTCTACAAAAACTTACCTGTGAAAGGATTGAGCAAAAATATCTTCATCTGACGGTCCTACTCTATCCGCAAACTGGAGAAGTTCCTCCTTATACCACCTTTCCGTCTCCTTTATCAAAGATTCAACATCAATTTCACATGCTTTGGCTTTAGCAATCAGTTCGTCATCCCGCTCATCATAATATTCTTGATTTTTTGTCTTTATGAAAGTTTTAATATGATCTCTAAGTTCTGTAAAAAAAATCACAGGCTTTCACAAAAAGAAGTGAAACAACTGGAATGTACCATTATCAGCATCTAAAAACTTCATTATTGGATCCATCTGACCCATCAAGGTTGTTGTAATTTCCTCAATGTCCCCATCGAATGGAATCATAATATTAATTTTGGAAGTTTTCTCCGAACCATCATAGCTAATGTAGTTATAAATAAATTCTGTTTGCGGCATTATCCGGCAAAGCGAAACTTCAAATGCATATGCACACCCACTTTCTAAAATCTGTTGTCAAACGTCGGTGCGAGAAAATTGCAATTATATTCGAATTTTTCTCCAGCGGTTTTCCTGTTGTGTTATGTGTAAGGAAATCTAGCAGTGGTATGTTGTATCCTGCTTTTCAAATAGAAGAAGAATATATTTGAGACAGCTGTCATATGGTTTGCGGAAATTGCGTTTTGTGTTTACTTTCACCTCCTTTTTGTTTACCAAATTCAGTAAATTATGAAATCAAGTTGTGAATTTTGATTGGTTTTAATTGATGCAAATATGGGTGGGAATAATAAAGTATCTGAAAGACGTAAGATTTACGTGCTTCTTAATACAAAGCGCTGCATTGTGAAATTGCCGAAGATCAAATGTCTCCCAGGAAGCCAGAATAGTAGCAAGGCGTTTGTAAATTTGCCAGGAGTTGCGAAGAATGAAAAGTCTTCATCTAATCTAAGAGATGGTAAGGAAAGACACTTGAAATTCATTGAAATTCACCCGGGTACTGAGAATATTGCTTGTCCCAAAGATCTTTCTAAAGAAAACAAAAAAGGTGAATGTAACCAAAAGTATTCGGTGAATGATCAACAGAACAGTAGATCCCAAATGCCATTGGTCATTAACACAACAAGCGATAGCAGCAGCTGGGAGAATATTGATAACATTCCATTACCAAAAATTGCGAAATGTTTGATTCCACTGCAACGAATTAAAATCGAAAATAATTTAACGAGTAGAAATGAATCTCAAGGTGGCCAATTACCTACACACGGGAACAACTTTAGGCGGTATAAAATGAAAATGGATTCAGGGAATATCAGCTTTACATTAGCGGAAGATAGAGCAAGCGATTTGAAGCAGGAAGAAAAGGAAAACATTGGGGAACAAAGTCGATTTGGTAGTCTTTTCAAAAATAGAAGCAAACCTAATTCAGGTGTGCGCAGATCTAGAAGGAAAATAAATCGTAGAAAAAACGAACCTAGTGACTTAGGGTACCTCATGGATGCGAAGCATCAAGACGCCTATTATTTTGATGCCGAAAATATAAAAGATGAAAATGATGTGACAGCAGATGTAATCCAGAAAATCATCAAAGATGGGAGAGCAGCTATTGCTAAGTATAAACATCAAGTCCCTAAGAAAAAAATTAGGAAGAACACCACTTCCCAACTCTTTAGAAGGATCAATAAATATTTACAGAAAAGTCGAAATGATTTAGTACAAAGCTTTAAAAGTAGAACAAAAAATGAGGATAAGGTCGCCGGCGACATAGTTGTGAGTGATAGTCGCGATTTCCCTGGGAAAGAAATGCATGATTTTCAACATTTGGAAGATAGTGATAATATGAACGAGTCTATAGTAGAACCTGACGGAAACGATAAAATAATTGAAACAGTTCCTAGTGAAATAATAGATAAAAACGACGCACTGAACGATGATCTTATGAACAAATCTAAAAATTCAATAGCGAGTTTGAATCCAGCGAAAGCTATTAAAGTGTTGGAAGTAATTTATTTACCAAACCGAGCAACAATTTTACCATCTAGTGCTCCGTTGAAAGAAATGCCTCCGGCTGAATCACCCATAAGCGAAGTAAGTATAAAATTATCGCATAAGTAATTTACAATTTTAAGCAACCGATAATTCAAATGGTTTTGATAGAGCCGTGCCATCGACCAAGTAATAACAGAAAGACTCTTCAGCCTCTAACAGGCACTGAACGCTTTTTTTTGATTATCTTTGCAACGATGCCTCACCAGGGAGCAGTAAACTGCGAAGTGCCTATTGCTTGCAGTACAGTGTGAGGAAAGTGAGTGATGTATCAGGTGATGTATCACTGAGCAGAAAGTCGAGAAAAGCGTCCACTGCCTGTGTTAGGAGCTGGCAAGTCGAGAGGTCACTAGTTCGGTTCTAGCTCTAAGAGCAACGCTCCTTTTTCAGGCCACTTTAGGGTTATTAAAAATACTTGTTCAAAAATAAAAAGCACCGTTATTTTGATAATAATAATTTGATTATAATTTAATTAAAATCAGCACTATTTCCCAGACGACGTACACTACCGGATTAGATATAACGCATGGAAATTACTTTGATTTCCTTGCTAAACTTGAGGAGGGTGAAAACACGAAAGGAGGCGATTCTATTCTGCCAGAAAGAAGTGAAGTGGAAGAACAATCTAATTTAACTGGAGATGCAAACAAGAAAAACTTGCTAGAAGCCGACATCCATGAAGAAACAGGTGACGATGAAGACGACGAAGGTGTAAATGATTCTTTATTCCCTGATGTGAATGTGACGCCATGTTTTGATAAGATGGTAAGTGTAATTACAAGCCATGGTATCTTCTTAAAGAATGGTATTCATAATAGGTGCAAAGAAAAACCTACAGTCGTACTCCAAAGCACCGAGATAGACGAACCCGTTATTTTATATTATTTTCTGATAAAGTTAAGGAATCTAAAAAAGATGAGAGTGTTTTGGAAGAGGGCTCAACTCAAAGCATAACAGAGCCAAATTTCGAAAGAACGGTTGAGAAAATAGCAGAGGAAAGAAGTATACGAGAAGGAAGTGAAGAGCTTAATGAGAAGGAAAATGTAAAGCCAGAACCTACAAAACATTCGAAATCAAGAAAGAAAAGACGTTTAGATTATGGAACAATCGAAACTCCTCGAAGCAGTAAGCGTATAACATTTGGCTTTAGGAATAAATCCTTTGAATCAAGTAAAATCAAAGGTCGGTTATTGCGTTTATAATAAAGTGGCAAAACAATGTTTTGTGAGAGCCGTTTGCTGATTTATTGTGTGATAAAAGTTTATTTTTTTACCTGTTGTTTATATTATTTATAAGAAAATATAATATGGTGTGTGGACATATCTGGCTTTTATTGGGTAGTGGATCATTTGCGAAATCCATACCTGTACTTACCCAGCTGTAAAATGATCCATTACTGTAGTGATGCAGTAATACGTGAAATATTTTGCAGATTAACTCATCAATGGATTTTAAGTGTAAGTGCTTGTGTTCAGTGTACTTCAAAAAAGTGTTTCGTTTCAAAAACCGGTAAGTTTTTGAAGAAATGTAAACATGCTGTTACCGCGGGTAAGTTATTATTTCAAATTTCGAAGAAGAAGGTTTATTAGGTTAAGGGAAATAGGGATTAGGTGACCTCGAAATTAAACCAGAAAAGATTCTGGTGAGAAACAATAACAGCTATCGCAGTTGAAAAGATATTTGGTACCAGAAAATAAATGCCTTTCAGACATGAACGAATGTGCAAGGAAATAATAAAATCATAAAATTGCACATCGCGTTCAACATCGCGATCATGCGAGTAAAGGTGCCAGGATTCCTCTCAAATGAAGGCAAAATAAAATATTATGAAATATTTTGTCCTGCATTTGGGAATTCTAAATCTACCCGTAAAAGAAAGGAAGAATCTTATGAATATTTAAAACGTTTATTTATTCTGAACTCGGGCTCAGAATTTGTCTGAGTTTTTCATTCTTGAAGTATAAGACAAAAAGATTAATAGATTGAGGGGTTATAACAAATCGATAGAGGTGAGTCTTTAGTTGTAGCCTAGGATTTGGGGTAGACTTAGTGTTGAACAAATGAAGATTTAGTATAGTTAACTTTATCCTCTAGATTAAGTAGCATGTTTACGTGTGTGTGTGTGACATAAAGGGGTCCCCCTAATTGGCATATGTTGCTAGTGGAGAGTCTAAGTGACCTCATCAGGGAACTACGGAGTGTTTGGGGCCAAGGCGTTTGTCTCAAATTCGAGTGGGGCATATGTTGTCTAGGACGTATGTCCGTTCTAAAGTTTGAGTGTAGGAAGCATTTGTTGCCTCGAGTGTAAATCATATAAACACTCATTGAGTATTATAGAATACTCATGCTTTATTTTCGAAACCATTTGCAGAATGCGGGCAGTGACTGGCGGTTTAGGGACGAGTTGGGTCTGACCAAGGGAAATCATTAGTGTTTAACCTTGTTATTCCTGTTAATTACTAGAATAAGATGATAACAATTAAACTTGTAATTCTGGTATCATCTCTCTCTTTATTTACACTTTTCTATAATGCCTATATTGTTAGTTATAAAGCAGCAATTTAAAAACAACATAAATGACCTGGATTACGAAAAAAAGTGGTTAATATGTCAAAATATCGATATCGATTGTTTGCATAGTATTTCCAACAAAATCGTTTGCGCATATGTGCATTCATGATTTATGAATTTCTTTCCTCAATTGCTAGTGCCTTGGTGTTATCATGCCATTCTACGCGAAATTCGTAAGAAAAATTGTCTGAAAATCTCTCAATTGCCACTTCCAGATGTACGTTTTATTAGTAAGTAGTAAACCATTCGATAAAGTACTTAATATGCTTTCAAATGACTTCTGAAATGCCTTTGTAAAGCTTTCCGTTTATACTTACTAGAACTACAAACTTAAAAATTCAGATAACTGTTGCAACCCTTTCCAGATAACAACGGTACTTTTTGTAAAATTTCTTAGGCAGTGTACTTTATGTGATAATAGATATTATTAAAGTGTACCAAATTCCCTTAACTTGACCACACATTGTCATAATATAACAAAAAAGATTTCTGAATTAAGCCATTAATTGTGTCTTACATTGCCTTCTTAAAATTTCCCAGTCGCTTCTTCCCTAATTTCCCTCTGCCTAAGCTGTGCTATGTGAATCATAGGATTGTCCCCCCTGAGCTTAGACAATGCCTTTAAAAATAAATTGGGTGCGACTGGTATACGCATACTGTTATTAAAAAAAATCATTTTTTGTTCTCGAGACATTCGATAAGAAAAAAGTTTGCGAACGTACGAACGTACACACGCACCCACAGATATCTCTTTAAAAACGATGGATTCGGACTCTAGGGATCTCGAAACCTGGAGATATGTTGAAATTTTCAATTCGAAAAATCGGATCCATTATAATAACTTCCAAATGGGGAGTTAAAAATTTGTTTTTAGATATTTTGTCAAAGGGAATTGGGGAAAAAACTACTAATTTTCCATTAGATTCAGTTGGGTGTTCTTCCATCTAGCCGTTCCGTCCATTCGTCCGAGTCGTTCATTCTCCCCTCCTGGCCTTTTATTCGTCCCATTCGTTTATTCTCCCCTTCTGTCCGCCTATCCGTCGCATCGTCAGTTCACCCACCTTACCCATACCGTACAATGAAGATTAATTTCTAATGGTTTACAAGATAACGAGGCTTTTAAATTTAAAAACTGAGGAATGGAGAGACTATAAGACTGATATAGTAGAATCCTACCTTGGGATCATATAACGATTGTCTATGATATCCTGCTGCTGCGGCTCTTTATTTTTCGTATTATGTTTCCGGTGTGTTGAAAATATAAAAAAGTAAAAATCAATAATCAGAATTAGTCTGAGCTTTTCTCTACGGGGAAAACCAGCATCCCTATTGGAAGGCAATATAGTGAGAGGCCGTCCAGGGGGTTACAGGACAGTACTATCTGGTCGCACAATGTTGTGAATTATGCTGCCATATGGGGATCTGTTTTCAGAAGAGAAATTGTTTTAGTCATATTTTTCTATAAGAAAAGTAAGGACATCATCATCATTATTATCACCTATGGCAAGCTTCACAGGGTCTTAGCTGCCTCTACAAGTGAGTCCCTCTAGAACTTATCATTCTGTGTACACAAGAGTGCCTTTCTACATTGTCATTGGTGACTTTCAGGCTTCTGCTGAGGGTAATTTTGGGTATTCTGCGATTCTTCCTTGTGGATAGATGACTAAGGCATCTAAGTCTGCCTTTCCTTTCCAATAAAGACATAAAATAATTGGTCAAGAAAGAAATATATACGTTCAAAAATTCATAATACTATTCTTATTATTTTGTTGGAAAGAGCAGAATCGATAGGCAGAAATATTACTTCAAGGAATTGCCCTTCAGACATTTATTGTACTCCTTTCAAAATGACTTCCGCATTTACAATACAATTCATTGCAGTTTCGAAACCTTTAAAGAGATGATGCAATCTTCCAGACAGTTCACGACATAACAAGATGGTAACAACTCCGTAAAGAAAATTACTGTCAATTTAGAAGGCACCATTTGGAACGGCCTCACAATGAAAAGAAAAATTATAAATTGTCGCAAAATTGTTGACTCGAAAGTGAATGTGTCACTTACCATTTCACATGCTGCTTTTAATACTCAATGCGTTTGGGTTGCCATCAAAATTCTTCACGTATGACGACGTCAGTGAACGACATTATCTTACAAGCACTAAACAATCTTAATAATTGCTTGATGATAGGTAAATATCTGTCCGAAGACGATGTAATTCTTTTATATATTGTTCAAAATAGTTGGCTGTGACAATTTATTCTCTATAAAACTCGTTACTGCTGGTATCTCTGAATTAGAAAGATACCTTTTGTTGGAACAGATACATCTCGAATTTTGATAAAGTGTAAAAATGTTTAAGAAATTGGGTGCTGTTAGTGTGATTCTACTTGCTTTTGGATTATGTGAAGCTGTTCCGAAATACGAGACTGGAAAGTATGTGCTTATAGTTAAGATAAATTAAAATGATGTGTGAATTGGTGCATGAAAAGGATATTTGAAAAAAAGGAGTTACTTTACTATTGTTATGAACTCCTTATTTCCTCACCCGAAAAATCATATTTTAAATATTGATTAATTCAGAAAAGAAGTGATTTGTGTCTCACATGGCACGATAGAAAACTAAATAGTTATAATTCTACGATGTTTACATACTCGTCCTTTTTTATTTATTATTTTTCGTATTATAAAACTAAATTGGAACCTAATTATATATTTGGTAGGCTCTAAATTTTCATTTGAATTTTATGGCAAAAAGATTTGTGTAAATGTTTTTTCAATATAGATGTAGGCCATTATCATAATACGGAGGCTCCAGTTGTGTCAGTAAATACTTTAAGAGGTGAAAGTACGGGACATTTCGAATCGAAAATCTTAGATAACTTTTCTACGATTTTGTCTTTATTTTTCAGTTGTTGTAAAGTTTTTGAGTTTTTCTAGAAGATCTTACCTACATACGTACGTTATTTTGGATATTGTTGCAAAACTAGAAGAAAGAAGTTTTTTGAACAAATATTTATGTTAATAAAACAAAGAATAGGCAACAGAGACAATAATTCATGCACTGGTGCGGGAGTTCGAGAAGGCACTTAAAAAAGCTAAAGAGAAAAGGGGTTTAAACCCGTCACATATTTAAAAGCAGGAACATTACTGCCCTGGGCAACTCTTCAGTTACGATTCAAGCCATCAAAGGCTGCCCACAAGGAGGAGGTTTATCTCAACTGCTATGGTCGATCGTATAATAAATGAACTTTTTGAGAAACTAACTAACTCATGTCTCAATGTACAACTACGCAGATAATCTTCTTGTCACTATTTGGGGCAAGTTATCTCCAACCTTATGCAAAATTACATCTCTAGAGATCCGCAAATGGTGCCCAGAGAAGGGGCTGAGTATTAATTCAGGCTAGACGCGTATTACCAGGGCTATGAACACATGCCTCATTGCAACCTTAGAAGCGATACTGGACCTCTTGCCACTTCACCTGCAAATATAAGATCCTAGATTTATCTTAACCACAACATTCGATATACTTACAACCAAATTGGACTTCGAATGGCCTATCGACGTGGTACTTTGGTACCGGCAACAATTGGCGTTCCAGCAAACCGTCTTTTCCACAAGGTTCGAGATGATAGGTATTCAAATCCTATAGCTTTGAATCCAAGTTTGTTTGGGATTACCTCCAACCCCTTAAACATCTGTCCAAGAAGAACAGAGTTAATTCTATGTGGGTGCCGAGGCATGAGGTCCATAAAGGCACTGAAATTGCAGATGGCTTAGATAAACGAAGAGTGGAAATGCCCTTTATCGGACCGGATCCCCTTTGTGGTCTTTCAAAATGTCACCTCAAACAGGCTCCTAAAAACTGGGAGGAAGAACAGCGCTTCCTTTACTGGAGCGGAATTCAGGAACTGCGTCAAGTGAAAACATTTCAATTAACAAAGCAAGTTTGTAAGCATATGTAAGATATCAAGTTCCGTCATCAGCATACAAATGCATTTTGCAGTATTTAATGTTGCCAAATATATCATTGATAAATAAGCAAAATAGAAGTGGCCCCAATATTGAGCCCTGAGGGACATCAGAGTAAACCTGAAGAAAAGATGAATAGTTACCATCAGTCATCAGAAAAAACAGATTGGTAACGATCATAAAGATAAATCTTAATGAACTCACTGGTGAAATTAAACTGAGTACGAAGTTTTACACATAACTTAGAATACTTGACCCAATCAAAATAATAAGTAAATCAATAAAGTGTGTCAGTTTCAATTCTTCCCACGTATGCTTGTTATCAGTGACCATCAGTTTGCTATAAATCGAATCTAAAGAGTGTGGGTTCTAGTCCATCGAATTTACTATACTTTTTTCATGCATTAGCAAAATTGATTATTTTAGTTCTTCTAGTTTCTAAGGAAAGAGCTGGTAATTTTCTTCCATTATTTTATTTAGCAACTAGTAAAACTTGTGCAGAATTATCACAAGAAATTTTACATTTAATTACAGAAACTATCCGGACAACAAGTGGCGGAGGTCATATTATGATGACAAACAAAACGAAACTTATGCGGAAAGCATTAACAAAGACCGTCTTGAAAGGCTTGGCTACACAACTGGATATGGAGGATTAAATGTACCAATTCCACCGCATTATTATTTGTATTTGAAGTTAATTTCTCCTTTTAGGGATATCCACATTCTGGTACTGGCATTACAGCTTACAGTCCTGTTAAACTTGATCTGGGGGGAATTGTGCTTGGTACACTTGTTGGGATTGGAGCAATTTTGATAATTCCAAAACTAATTCATGTATTTTCCGGAGGATATGGACATTATGCGAGAAGTACGCGACACAAGTAAAGCAACATTTTTGTACATTTAAATATTATTGCAACATTCCAGGCGAAGATGGCGAGCTATCTGCAATCACAGATATGTTAAATAAAATCGATAATATTCTCGGCCAAAACAATATTGATTCTACCAATTGTATGCAGCGAGCAGTTTGTAGCTACATACGATCTTCTGAAACAAATATGAGAAGTGGTTCAGCGGATCAAGTTGATGCACTAATTCACGCTTTATCTGAGTAAGTTTGCACTCTGTCGAAATTCTAAAGATGATATTTTATTGATTATTTGTTATTTTAGCAATTCCCTTGTTGACTATATGTTGGATGGTACAGCGATCAAAGAAGCAGTGGCCCATGGAAAGAACGTTGGCGGGAAAGACTGTGATGTGTTGTATGCATCTTGTCCGTTAGATTCGAACAAAGCTATGCAAATTTTGACTAAACTCTTACCTAAAAATTCTCAGTAAAATTTAAATCAATTAAGAAAATTCCTTTAAATAAATAAAACTCAAACTATTTGCTTATGTAGTCCTTTTTGCCATAACAATATTGAATTAGGAATTTCTTAAGGGCCCATATCATATCAGTTGCCTCCTTGTAGATCTGCGAATAATCGGCCACCTACAGGAAAAAAATCATCGCCGATTCGAAAATATAGCAATAAAACGGAAATTTCAACATTTGTGGCATTTGTCCGGCACCCCCGCATCTTTTTTTTACATTTTATCACCTTTCTATTATCCCTTTGAGCCGAAATTTTTGTATAGGTTTTCGTGGGGGTTGATTACGAATTTCGGTTCCAAATTTAGATATTCCGCCCTATTATGGTGGACCACATTTATTATATTTGGTCCCGATTCGGCGGAAAATTAATATATAAAGTTTTCGAGGATGCTGATTACGAAATTTACGAGTTTTTATAAGCATAATGAAAGCTATATTTTTTCGGGCAATGGAG
>QYTT01092616.1:3326-18074 GCA_006980735.1 Dasypogon diadema
CAAGTGCGAGTCGGATTTGCGCACGAAGGGTTCCGTACCATTATCTATTAAAACGGCAAAAAAATCATGTCTGTTGTATGGGAGCCCCCCTTAAATATTTGTTTTATTTTAATTTAATTATTTATTTTTAAAGTGAATATATAACTAAATATTCTGTGAATATTTCAAGCGTCTAACTGTTGCCGTTATCAATATCGAGCAAAAACGAGCAAAAAAATCACGTTTGTTTTATGGGAGCCCCCTTAAATATTTAATTTATTTTATTTTTATTAATGGGCCTAAATGCCCAAGAGCTTGGCGTTTGCCCCGTTTGAACAAGCAAGTGAATATTATAGGGCTTTATAGCATATTGCTGCAGACCCAGACAAAAGGAGACTAGGTAATTGATTTCAGTGCGATTATATTGGATTT
Organism: Dasypogon diadema; assembly: GCA_006980735.1. Taxonomy (NCBI): domain Eukaryota; kingdom Metazoa; phylum Arthropoda; class Insecta; order Diptera; family Asilidae; genus Dasypogon; species Dasypogon diadema. Next base: position 3,738 of record QYTT01092616.1, read on the forward strand.
AACGAAAATATATGTCCAAAATATGACCCTCCATTTTGGACAATTGCTGATTCTTTTCATCATAACTTCTCTCTCACTCAAAATACTATCGAAGCCTGGCATCGACGAGCAGTTGTGGGCGAAAAAAGAAATGGTAGTAGTAAAAAGTAATTTGCAAAGAATAAACACCACCGAAAAAATACTTCCAAGAAAGAGAAAATCACAAGGGCAATTAAAAATGGAAAAATGCATAAAATAGAATTCTTAAAAAGCATAGCATGCAACATTATCCTATACTAAAATCAATTTGTTTTTATTTTGCACTTAGTTTTTAATTTGAAGAAAAATTTGTCTTCTAATATTTAAAAAAAAATATATATCATTTTAAACTCCCAAGGCATGAAGCAATTGTACTAGGAATTTGAAGGAAAATTCCTTTTATAATTCTGCAATAAGAAAATTAAGGCTTAAAAAACTTAAATGAAATGAAGTTGCGACATCCAATACTCGCGACATGGTAATTTTTTTGCCCTCGTTATTTTAGTAATGGAGTTGAAGGAATTATTCTTTTTTCTATAATAATCAAGTAACACCCAATTCCCAGGGTTCAAAATCTCCAATCTAAAATTCGCTAGCATGAAGTCTTTATGTTAGGGGATTATAAGTTGTACACTTTGATCCTTGGAGATTTTGGGGTTGGAAGTTTTCACCCTTGGAGATTTCGGGTTGGAAAATTTGTATTTGGAGATATTGACCCTTGGAAATTTTGATTCGTAAGAAGTTTGGGTTCGGAGGTGATTTGGAGATTCTGATTTGGGCATTTCGATTTGGAAATTTGTCCCGTTCTAATAACTTTTAAAGCATTGAATTTTGGATAACCCTATATTGCGTTTAGGAGATTGGTAATGATGTTTTCTATCGCTCTGTTTCTTTGGGATGCCCTGCATATATTATAATCCAGCACAAAGTAGCCTAACTGCTTAAGATTGCTAAGACATTTACGTCTTAGTCTTTTAATAGCGTCGCGATCTTAGTCGGTATCTTATCCTTCATAAATTGTAAAAGGTATCCTTAGAGTCCACCTTTTCCATTTTTCTCACTGCCATAAACAATAAAAAAAAGCCCAGCAAATGTTTTACTGGAGCCGAGAGATTCATGCCAGGGAATCAGCAATTTTATTAGATTTGATTTCCTGAAACCCGGGAACTTATTTCATATTATTTTACTTGCAATTAAAATTGCAGAACAGTTCATACAGCAAATGTTTTTGTTTATTTTCTTTTATAAAAAATGATTACGAGAGTGTTTTCCCAATTGCCTAAAAAACATAAATTTTATAAATTATTTAACTTTCATTTTGCAACAAGTTTTTAATACATGTGATGTTAGTTTAAGCTATTTCAAATATTAGGTTATTCATATATTATAAAATATGTCCGATTTTGAGATGTTAAAATAAGATGCTGGACTATTTAATTAAATGGAAGTTATTAATCGAAATAAGTTCCATTCGATCCGATGGTGTGCTGTCTACGTGTTGTAAATGCAATTATCCCTATTGTGTAAAAATTTAAGATTTTGCTCAAAGCAGACTTCATCTCCGCGTAATTGCGGAAGTATTTTTACCTGCAGTAATGCTCTAACCTACGGAACAGGTGGTAATGTGTTGCAGAAGGGTAAAGTGAATATGGTGGGTGAGGCAAAACTTCATACCCTAATTGAGGCAGCTATTCTATCGTCGTTTGTGCGACATGTAGCCTACGCCTGTTGACCAAAGCTCACAGATTTTATCTCAATTTATCGTTCATTATTTCAATTTTCGCACAATAGGAATCACCAGTAATTGTTTACCCATGAGGGAGAAAGAAATACCCTCACTGATTCACTATACAGTCACCATGGTCTTTCGTAGATGCAGGGGCCTGCCAGTCATGGGCATTTACGCGTAGATTTGCATTGTCGACATTCCGGGGTAGACAATGCGTAGACAATGTAAACTTTTGGTAGACAGGCCTCATTCATCTGCTTGCGATATGTTGCAGCTGATTTAACAGATTCAAATAAACAGAAATTTTTCTGCTCATTGGCATATAAAAGAATTACCTTGACTTTTTATTAAACCCAAGGGGACAATACAGATATTTCAACTAAATAACTACAATATATGCCGCTAGTTGTATAATTTTCTCATACAAAATGTGACACTTTAACTGGGATTTATATATTTGTGTACATATTTATTAGATAATACAGCTATACAGAGAACACACGGTATGGTAAGTCCAAGTGTAGGTTCCGCAATTTTTGTTTACGTGTCATTGCATTGGCAAAGTTTTCTATGCATTGCAAGGAATTTTTGGTTATATTGTCAAAAAATGCTCAAATTAGTCATGAATGAAATATGCTGGAATATGCTCTGGGGGACATTATTGCAAAGAAATAAAAGAAAAATGATTCATTTAATTCCTAAATTACGCAATGACTTCATCAATAAATTTTCCTTTTTACCATACCTTGCGTTCTGTACATCGTGGTCTTAATCTTTCTGTCAAGAAACATCGAGCAACACTACGTACTTTGCATATCTCAAACTGGGGGACATATATAGCAATTATTGTAGTTTTCACTATCTCGTAAACAATTAAGCTCAATAATTCTTTAATAAATTATTCAAAAAAATATACGTTAATTTCATAGTTAGGAATATAGAATAGGTATGTCTTCGGAGATTTATATAAAAAAGGGTATTTTGATTTAAAAAATTCTTAGCTGCTAAACAAAGGGGAGTACGAGAGAGGGTAAGCACTCATTTAAAAGGATCATTCTTTTTCTATGATATGGCATCAGAGTTGTACAGAAACTACGTCTAGTAAACTATAGGGCTTTCCGTAAGGAACGAACGAAAAACTTTCAAATGCAATTATTTGTCTCGTAAAGGCCTATGAATGGAAGCCCGTCTAGTCACTTTAACTGGGACGCTCTGTTCAAGAATAAGCAAACGGCAACTAATAAAACAAATATATTTTGAAATAAATGTTCGCAAAATAATAACAAAGATATTCTTAAGAATAATAGTGCTAACAGAACAACTAAAGTTCATTCACACACTCCTTTTATCACCTGATCAAAATCATTTAACATTGATTTATATGATGGTTGATGGGCCCTATTCTAATGGGTTTCGTAAAATTTATTTTATGCTATGATCGTAATATAAATTTTTTTAGGGAATTCGTATTTTAATGTGTTCTCTTAAAATAAATTTAGAAGAAATTGTGTAGATTTCTTATTCAGAATATTGACAGTTCCTAACATAAGATAAAATTCTTAAAATGTACTTGAGAAGTTATTTTATGTTACCGGAAATTTTATGTGATGTGGTCGTGTAACATAACATAGAATTTGACGACTAGAATATAAATTTTGTGTAACATGATATAAAATAACATAAAATTTTTCTCCAGATAGGACCCAATATCTGTTGTCTGCTTTGTTTACATAGGTTACGTTGTCTAGTGAAATATTGCGACGTAGACTACGTCATTATTTACGCGTCGACAGTGGCGTAATTTACATTGTGTAGACAACTTGCCCATCACTGGTGCCTGCGCAGGAGTTTAATCAGCATTCCGCCACCATTGCACTATTTCACAGCAGCTTAAGGGCTTCATCATTAGTGGCCCCTGCCGATTCCTTTTAGACTCATCTTCGATTCCGTAGTCCCCCGTATTGAATTTGTGTACGGCGAATAGTTCGGTCAATAGCGCCACTGCAGTAAACTTTCTAAACTTAAACAGAAGCAGGGCACGCAAATTCCTCCTGGTGATCATTGTTTTTATAGAAAAGAAAATACTGGTCACACTATCTACTACAAAATCCAATAACATTTGCTAGCAAATCTGCTCACTATGACGATGGCTTGAGAAGTGAGCCCGCGATGGACACAAGAAATAATCCAAGGTCGTCAACTCATATGATATCGGTGGCCTATTGGTGTTGTCATTTCGTAAAATATTGAACGCTTTAAATTTCTTCCGCAATAAATATTATATATTATTTTATTGTCAGTAAAACACTATTTCATTTAACATTTGATAAATTGTGTATTTACTAGCTTTGCTAATTTATCGTATTTTGCTTTTCTGGACACTTTTCCTACTTTTCAAGAATCTTAAGGTCTATATTTTGAGATGAAATTTTCCTGTTCGGTTTAGTTCAGCATTTACTGAGATACTGGGAAATAAACAGGCATGAATAAAATTCGCCAGAAATATTGCTATGACATAAAACGATGAAGAGTGTTTCTTTAGTGAATTTAAATTCATTGCTTTTTATTGTGGGGCGATTTATTCAACAAATGTGTTTTTATTGCAGGAACTGTGTTTTTATGAGTGCTTGAAAGCGCTTAAATGTAAAACATTGGAGTCATGTAAGACATGTAAATTACGAGATTCTCAACGTGACATGAAAGCACAACACTCACTACTATCCTCAATCGAAACAAGTACAATCCTTTGAATTAATATTTATGATCCTCTTTCTTTACTGAGCTCCTGAAAGTATCAGATATCGATTTTAAGTTATACTAAAAAATTTATTTTGCTGAAAAAATAGCTCTAAAATTATCACAGAAAATACTTCCAAGGAATTCAAGGATTCAAGGAGTTCTTTTTCCTGAGAGAAAGTGTAAAAGGAATCGAAATTGATCAAGAAGAAATTTGCTTGGGAAACGATTTTATTAATTTGATAAATAAATCAAGAGGAAGTGGAAGATGGTCTGCAAAGTGTAGAATTTTTTATATTCCTAGACCTATTCTGAAATTACGTGATGGCTAATAAGAGTCTGTGCAAACCAACTAAATTGCTGACTAAACTAAATTAGAGGGAAAGTGTTGATATAATAGGTCAGAATTGTGCGAAAACTTGTTGTGACTAAACTTGCTCCCAATTTTTTCGTATTACTGTTTTATGTGTCAAGTTGTGTTAAATAATAATAATCCTGTTTTTTATATAGCACATTTGAGTGCAATAGTTCTCGTTAACATGTGCAAGACTCCAACTAAAATTCCATTCCTTAACACAGTATAAATGTCAAAAGCTAAACTAAGAAAACACAAAAACAAAAAATGGATAAAAATTCATTGAGAAAAAATTGCAAATATATAAACTATATAAAAAGAGAAAAAACAGAAACCATGTAACAAATCTGTGTATATAATACACTATATAATAAACTACAAGAAGAGATTAGAAATAATAAGTCCCAGTTAACGTCGGAATGTTATATATAGTAAAACAGTTAGTAAGTTGTCCTATTCGCATTCCTTTTACATCTGTTCCTAACAACTCATTCTGAAAAGTACTCATTAATGTCACCTCATATGTTGGTAATTCAAATCAATGTCTAAATCCGGACCGCTTTTTCACCTTTGCCTTCAAACATTCTAATTCATCTCCCACAAAGATATTGGTATAGCATTTTAATGGTACTGATTGGGCACGGCTTCAAAAAGTGTTGAGTACTTCTACGATATTTTCACCAACATTATCTGGTTCAGGATATATGTCGCTGTAATGAAATGAATAAAACACTCCTTTCGTGCTAATCACTAAAAGGTAAAGTTTATTTCGCTGCCTTGGTTTTTATAATGAAAAAATGCTGAAGTTATTTAAGGACTAAACTACTTACACAATTCATTAAACAAATATTGTCGAGTGATCAATAGGAAGTATTAAAAACAACAAAAGTGCTTAGCTGATTATTTCATGCGTTTACCTTGGAAGATAGTTCCGTAGCATAAATGACCCGCACAAGTGTCATGTTACGAGTTCACTGCTCGGAACATGATGACTAACAACCTTGATGTGGGAAATGAAAGTAAATTTGTGCTAGTTGATTTCGAAGGCAAATGCATGTTAATTGTTATCAACTAAATTCTAATTTGAAATTAAACAGACAGAACATTAGCAGAAGGGTGTTTGCGTATCCTAAAGACAGCAAAGGCTTCTGGTCGTTTGTGAAGTCTGCAGAAAACAATTAAACTTCCTCCTCTATACCACCACTCATTTATAATGGGAATGTATACACAGGCCCATTGAGTAACTGCTCGCTAGACTTCCGCACGCGTGAAAGTGTAGCATGAAGTGCTGCTTCTCCTCGCTGGCTAAATCTCTAAGGAAAATATTCCATTTATCTTATTTCAAAAGTATTTTTCCGTTGAGTGTAAAAGTCCAAGGGTTTAGCTTCCTAGAGGTAAGTAGTGTAAGGGCAGCATAGCTGTTCGGGCCAAGACGCGCGTTGAGTGGAAAAGTTTAAGGGCCTAGTTAACTAGTTGTAGCGGACCCAGTACTCAGGATACCCTGAGCTTTGTAAGTAAGCTTAATAAAGTGGATTCTGAGAGGTATGCTCCGAGTTTGAACTCGACCACCCCTGCTCTCTCTAGCTCCGTAAGTCGCTGGTCATTCTCCATTGAGTCTACCCAGGCATCCCTGTTGTGACGCTTCCCATCACCATACCGCCCAGCGTTGGCGTCCGAGCTACCAGATACCGACCACACTGGGAAACAACGTTACAGTCTGTTTTCGAAAAGGAGAGGCTTGTGATCGCTCTAAGTTCAGACCAATAGTAATTAATTCAATTCTGTCTAAGGTTTTTGAGATTCTTATCAACGCGCAATTGATGAAATACCTCGAGACTAACAAATTAATTCACGAGCCCCACTATGCCTTTCGTGCTGGGCACGTAACTGTTGACTTGAGGATGTTCCTTACTGAGCGTTGGTCTTAATATCTCCATGGGTTTTCGGCAGAGTCTGGCACTCTGACTGTTTAGCCATTTGGTTGACGCTGCGGTAGACAGAATTATTATTTGGAAATCGTTAAGAGCTTTACATAGGTCAAAGAAATTGCATATGAACTTGGTATAGCATTCTTGGTATAGCAGATTTATTTAACCCAAGAACAAATAAATGTAACCCAAACGCAAATGAATTTAAGCAAAATGCAAATATATTTAAATTAATTTAAACCAATAGGAAATATATTTAAACCTTTATCAAATCAGTTTAAACTATTAGAAAATAAATTTAAACCTTAAAAAATGTATTTATATAAACTAAATATTTCATCATAATGTGTGTATGCGAGGGTTTTTCCATTTTAATTCAAATAAACAACTTCCTTTCAGGCTAACTTGGAAATTTTTAAGTAAATTGTCAGCGCAAAGGCGCTTACTTAAGTATTGTCTCTCGTTTAAATCTATAAAGCATTTTAATTTAAAGCTTGTATTTACAATATTTAAATTTAAAATATTGTTAAGTGGCACCATCACATTTACTATTATCTATATCTTAACTTAAGCGGAACCTATAAAGAGATACAAAATAAGCATATGTGGAATTCAAAAGCGGAAGAAGTTCTACTTGAACTCGTAACAAAATTACAGAAACGTCTTCGACACGTGTCTCGCCATAGTGCGCGATAAAGTTGTCGATTTAGTTTCAAGGGCTCTTTCAATTCAACCCCAATTTGCACAGTCTGCTCTTTAATGATATTTCCACTTCTTTTCGTGTAAGCACTATAGGAACGTAAACGCAGTTACGACTGTAGTATTCCAGTCGTTGACAATTGAGTACAAAAGACTTGCAGTTTTACGAATTCAATTTATTTCCACCCGCTACTACTCATATTTATTTAAAATTTTGTTCTTTCAGCTTAGTGGTTACTTTACTTCCTCCCTTATTTCGGTAAAATAAATCCTCTTACCTTGCACCAATGTTTTTGCACATGTGTTGTCATTATATCCTGAATTACTAACTGACCAAATAAATCTGCTATGAAAGATCTAACACGATATAGATTAGCAATGTTTCATTATATTGTAAAACTTTCAATTCTGTAAATCTACACATTCAAATTTGTTTTATATGGAAATGGCGTATGATTAATATAATAAGAATATAGTGTCTGTTTATACATCCATTTATTTTACATAATATTAAAAAGAACGATAGAATATGCGATTCTAATACGAAATATACGATATGCAGAAGTTTTGTCCGTCTGACTGTTTGTTGGTTTGTAAAAGGTTGCCGCGCAAACAGTTGGTCCGTTTTTAAAGAAACTTGACTGTGTTAAATTCAAGGTCTCGGGAAGCATTTACTTACTGCACTTTGTTCTCCTGTTTTTTGGTTCGAAGAAGTTTCCGACACAGACCCTTTTGGAGTTATAAAAGTGTTCGTGAAGGCACCTCCTTGCACACAACAAATGGTGAAAGAGTAATTTTAGAGAAAGAACGTCTCTTTAGAAACGTTTATTATGATACCCCAAATTAGAATAGAATACAAAATTTTACAATACTGCAGTAAGCGTAGCTTAGTTATTACATAGAAGTTATAAATTATCTCTACTTGGGAAAAGGGGAAATATATGTAAATGCATACTAGTCCACGACTGCCAACGACTTCGAATATTCGAAATATTTTTATATTTATATAAAACTAATAATATAATTGAAAGCTTTGATTCTGAAAACTTCACATTCCGTCTAAAGTATCTCTTTGTAAATAACGTTCCGAAATGTTCCATAGGCTTATCTTGGATGTGGACAATGTCAATTTCTCGCAATCAAGTCTTAAATGGTCGCACTACTAGACATTATTTTACTCTTTCCACCCAATTCAAGATATTCACCACTACCTATTTTAAGGATCAGACTGAAAATTTGCTAGCAAAGCATCACCCCTCAGATGAACTCTCACGTTTTTCGTGAGTTTAAATTTAGTAAACGGTGATCACAAATAGGACCTCTTAACACGAGTTTTAATTACACCTGCTCATACTCCTCTTTATATGTGTATTATTTCATTTGTGAGAACTACATTTAACCCTCTTCGCTTTAGGGTGGAATTTTTTTAAAATCCGCCTTCGTTTCGTAATTAATTACCTGAACAACAACAATTTCTTATGAAATTTAAAACTCTCCGAATTGTATCTTTCTTGCATTCCTCAGCCAGGGCATTGACTCATGCATATCCAAATTTTTGATGATAACGCTCGTTTTGCAGAACTAGGCCAATAATGCTAATAACAACTTCATGCTGACGCTAATGCTAAGAGTCGATGCAATGACCACAATACTTTTATGCTGACTTTCCTTTCCTTATGAAGCAAAGAATTTTTTTTTTGTATATAAGAACGAATAGGCAGTCAATAAAATGCAGTTGTCAAAAGACATTTAAGTGTTCTCATTTTGATAACCGCGCGCTTAATCAACACACGGTTGATTGTACAGGGGCAATTTACCCAAATTCAAAAAAAGTTCATTTATGCACAAAAAATTTAGATTTTTTTATATATCTTGTTATAGTGGAAGGAAATAAAGCGTACATTTATTACCGATATACTTAACATTGCAAGATGTACTTCGTGTTGTACCAATTGTAGTGACGAGATGCGACACTTGAAACGAAAGGGATTAGCGGGGCGGGGGGAGGAGTTATGAATACAAAACTACCTGCCAATCGTGCCGTCTAAATGTGTTGCCCACTATAAGAATAATGCTGCAAGGAAATTTTCTGTAATTTCAGAGAACGCCGGTTGCGAAATTAAAGAACATACCTTGTTTTGAAGTTGCTGCATTAAGTTTGGGTTTATCTGGACACTGGCTTTCTTTTTATAAACCTCGTACTGTGGATACCAAGCGGATTATAGTTAGGCTATTCATATGCTATACTATGGTTAGGTGTATGGGACAACAGCAGAAAACAAAAACCTCATGGCGGAATATGGTTATCCTTTGAACCTACTACCTACTACCTACTACCTAAAAAAAAAGTGCGTACTTACCAAAGAATCCATTCGTTTATGGAAGTGGAAATTAGAAATTAGTAGTCGAGGAGTTCTCTACGACGGCATTACTTTCACCTGCAAATGGATTGCGTTAATGGGTAAGGCACTCATTAGTTTGTAAAGGATGGTGTACTTAGGAATAAGAGGAAGTTAGGGCTAGGATTGTGAAACAATATGCAGAATTGTAACTAATAACTATTTCATAATAAATGGAGTTGTTTTGTTTTGTTGATTTTGATGCTTTCAGCATATGGAGTTCCTAACCTCCTCCTGAAGCCTTCAGAGGGAACGGGAATATTGTCTATGACCATTGCATGCATGTACTCGAGCTTTTTTCTGGGAATTTTTGGCATAACTTTAGCGTTTTTCAGCAATATAACCTTGAATTCCTGAAAATGCATGGAAAACTTTGCCGCAGTGACGTCACGTAAACAAAAATGACGGAAGTAGTGCTCGGGCCGAGCATACCTTGTATTCTCTATACCGTACATGCTATCGTACAGTCACCTGCTTGGTTAACGTTTATATTGTGGTAATTAAAGTAGGTCATGTAATTGAACAACAAAATAAGCTTGTGTCATGAACACTAAATTTTTATAAAGTTTTTTGTGATAAATTTTCCTATTTTAATGACATTAAATTAATCTAATTAAACTATCCTAAGACTGTTATTTATAATTACAGGAAAATTAGGGACGATTTAGGTTGCCAATTGGACATGAAATCCATCTCAAAGAAGTGGTCGAATTTGGTACAAAAGTATAAGGTAAGAAGTTCCACGTTTCAATTCATAATTGATAGAATTAGATAAATGATCTTGTTATTTTTATTTTGTTATAATTAAACAAAAATAATGAAACATATTTTGTAGCGTTTGAAAGATCCTCCCACCGGAATTTCCACAGAGAATGGGGGGAGTGCACTGCAGTCTCTTGGCCGTTTTACGAAGATATGGACCGAGTGCTGAGAAAGCAACACAATATATCTCCCCCCATTTTAATTTCCTCAACTTCGCCACAGTCGGACAAAGAAAACAAGACTTCTTCGCAGCAACCCGGTCCCGGTCCAAGTACAATTCAGCGTAAAAGAAAACGCTTCGGAAGCAGTGCAATCGAGGAGGATGATTTTAAGCAACAGTATTTGCAGCTGAAAAAAGTACAAATCGAGCAGAGTAAACGGATGCTCCGTCTGTTGGACCAGTTTGTTGTTCTCAATGAAGCAGAAGGTTTGGGGGCGGAAGTCGAAATCCCCAACGCCGATAATCCCAAAGATCCCCAAGATACTGTAGACTGCAGCAGCCCAGAGGAATAAACATATTTTGTAAATATTTCCATTTTTTTAGATATACAAATACAGGATGCTTTTATTACTTCTTTTCAGGCAATGGAACGCTAAACCTGACTGCGTAGAGGCTTTACTTTTTACTTTTAATTTTTACTTTTTCTAAGACTACATAGAGGCTTTTTTTATTATTTCAAAATGGAAACTGTTTTAGGTTTTTTGAATAAAGAATTGTTGATTTTGATAACATTGTTTCCTTTGTAAATTTGTGCAATTTTCCACGCCACCCAAGAGGTAATGCACCAAAGCGCGTTAGCCGAATATTTTAGATGGCCAGCTTCCCCAATAGGCCTATCAACCATCATAGAGTAATGACACTAAAAAATTAATTCATTTTGAATTCGGATCACTATACACCATTATCATACAATAACAAAAATTTAATCCACAATATAAACAAAATTCACTTTATGAGATTAACTTACTACACTAAACTTAATATATAACTCCATAAAACATATTTCTTAAACTTAATTATTTACCAATTGTGCACATAATTGTCTACAAAGTTCATCTCTGTACGAAACGCCCGATTGCTCTTCTGCTCATCTTCAAATTCTGTTCCTTGCAGTTATATATCCTGATTTTCTATAATATCACCGTTCGTTTTGCAGATGTTGTGCAAAGCACAACATGCAGCAATAACCTTTACAGCCTTTTTCAATTTCACTTCTATTGGCCTATCACCGAACAGATATCTCCACCTAACTTTAAGTGCACCAATAGACCTTTCCACAGTGCTTCTTGCAAGACTATGGTGTTTGTTAAAAAGGGTCTGCTCCCGACTTAGAGTAGTACCCTTATATGGTGTAACAACTGTTACAGGTGCTAGGGAACACTTGTACCCAGAATCACCCAGGATAAAATATCCTTGGGGAGGATACTCTGCATTTAAGTACAGAGGACTATTTCTAAAGATCCTCTGATCATGCACAGATCCTGGGTAACCAGGGAATATATTTACAAATTCACCGTCGTGGTTGCACAAAACTTGCAACTGAATCGCGTAATGCAATTTTCTGTTAATGTACTCGTCATGCAGTTGCGGTGGACACAGTACATTAACATATGTGCCATCTATTGCACCGACGGCTTTACTGAATACATTCGATTTCTCACGACTCGAAAATCCTTGACCAATTCTTCTTAATTCGTCCTCTCCCTGTGGATAATGTATCATTTTAGGTAGCGCCTCTACAACTATATCGAGCACTTTCGAAATAATCCTATAAGATGTCGTGCACGGTATGTCCATCGTTGCAGAGACGACTCTGTAAGAACATCCAGCGGCCAACCAAAATAGGAACATAATAGCTTCTACTTCTCAGGACCATCCGTGTCGCTTTGTAGGCAAAAGCTGCACGAAATAACGAAAAGACCTTAAGTTTAACCGCAGGTGTTTCTTACAAGTTTGTTCGTCTCCGGCAAGAATTTTTATTACTTCCATTGAAGTCAGAGATGGACAATATTGTATAGAGACCTTTAAAAAATTTTCCAAATGAAGATAAAATTTGATTTTTTCAATATAGTTAATATAAGATTGACTTCCTTACATGGCTACTTTCTTCATCTTCAAATTCGTCAAATTCGTCATTCGTGTTGATCCAAAATCGCGTAGCGATTTGCATAACAAACGTACTTACTCTGTTATCCATTTCAGTACCGTTGATTTTAAATTCTGAATTATAAAAATTATAATACGCAATTTAAAGTAACCCACGCCTCTTTTAAGCTTTCGAAGTGCTACTTGTAAATTTTATTCATATTTTTAATTTCTAATTTCAAATCAAATCTTTTTTGACTTCTAGTACGAATGGAATAATGAGAGCACGTTGGCTTTAATAGACTTATGGGCTAGTCATCCTTGTTTGTATGATAGCCGCAACAGGCTTTACAGCAACAAGCATGCACGGTATGATGCACTGCACAAAATTAGTGAAGGTTTGAAGACGTTTTTCCCTAATATTACTGCGGATGAAATCAAGGTTAAATTAAATTACTTGAGAGGGCAGTACACCAGTGAGCTGGGTAAAATTAGAAAAAGCGGGAAAAGTGGGTCTGGTACAGACGACTTATACGAGCCGTCGGTGTACTGGTTCCCGAAATTGAGTTTCCTGCAGAAATTTGTAAAGATCAGGAAAGGAAAAAGTAACGTGGAAGATGTAAGTATCATATTTCACATAAATATATTTTTTCTAATTCATATTCTTTTCTACAGTTGCAACCTGTGAACGAATGCAGTGCAGCATCATGCAGCTACGATAACGAAGATGTGGCTATTTTGGATGAGGATAATCCAATATATATCGATGAGGAGGCTCTGTTTTCCCCACCGCCGTCTAATGTGAGCCACTTGGAAATAAGTCCAATACCATCTGGATCAACGTCAATGCCTTCCGGATTAATGCCATCCACATCAACGCAATCCTCGGAAAGCCGCAGGAAGCAAAAAGGCCCCAAGGACAAAAGTGCAGAAGATTTGGTGCTTATGCAGGCAACTGATGCCATAAAAAGTATCACATCGAACATGAGAGCACCTACAGGAAGATATTCCCAGGATGTTGAGGCTTTCGGTGAATATGTTAAGGCCGAATTACAAAAAATTACCGATGAGGAATTGAAAGACAGAGTTCAATTGGAAATTTCAAATCTATTGTACCAATATAAAAGAAAACAACGAAACAAAGAAACGACAGAGTAATTTATATTTAGTTAGTAATTTATAATTTTTAGAATAATGAACAATAATAAATGAAATCTAGTGTAGTTTTAGACATAGTGTTAGGTAAGATAGAATAATATATACAATGTAATAAGGAATATGCAATACATGCTTAAAATATACAAATTTATCTTCTTAAAAATTGAATCTTTTTATTTTCTTTTATTCCTGCACAAAGCGATGACTGGTTGTAAATTCCCGCATCATTCACTCTTCCATTGCACCCAACATCAACATACAGGAAGGAATAATCTGCATCTACCAAAGCCAATAAAACAATACTATTAAAACCCTTGTAATTATAATAATACGAGCCGTCCTCCCTTCTAGCTCGGAACGCAATATGTTTCCCATCTGAAATTATATGAAATTTGAAAAATAGCGCAAACTTAACCAATTTACACAAAATTATATACATGTTATTGTCTTACCAAGGGCTCCTAAAC